>JAGKTI010020351.1:0-16387 GCA_018397915.1 Birgus latro | reverse complement strand
GTGACAAGAAGTAGTGCAAACTGTGAAATAGTTCTGGCCGAAAGCATCCGTTTTGGAGGTAGGTCCACTCTCTTTTAATCTAATGATGGCTGAATATGCGTATTTCTCGGCGAAAACGCTGAATATGCAACGTCCTCAAGTGTTCTCAAAGTTTATTATAAAACACATATTAAATTCTGAACAAAGAAGACACTTTTGAGGGTGAAAATGTCACATATATGAAAGATAACAAGAAGTCGACTGACACGTAAAGAGAGTTGGCACCTTAGGTTTTTAAGAACACTGTGAGGATCACCGAGACATTTTAAAAACCGATTTTTTTTTCTCAAGCACAAGCAGTTTATTAAGTCCAGCTTCGTGGCAGTAAAAAAAAAAAAAAAATCTTTTGCACAATATCAAGGTTTCTGTTACTCCAAACGCCATATTTCCTTAGGTAAACTCTTTCAATACAGATTCCTCTTCAGACGGAATTCTGGATTATTATCATCCGATTTGTTATTTTTTCCCCCCATAGCCGTGACTTCAAGGACAAGAAGTAGTGCAAATTGTGAATTAGTTCCGGCTGATAGCATCCGTTTTGAGGGTATTTCCATTCTCTTTTAATCTAAAGATGGCTGAATAAGTGTATTTCCTGGCGAAAACGCTGAATATGCAACTTCCACAAGTGTTCTTAAAGTTGATTCAACACATTATATATTCAAACTCAGAAGACAGATGTGAGGGTGAAAATGTCAAATTTTTGAAGGATAACGAAGTCTACTGACACGTAAAGAGTGCTGACACCTTACGTTTTTAAGAATATAAATCTTGAAACATTGAGGATCACCGAGACAATTTAAACAATTCGATATTTTTTTCTCAAGCACATGCAGTTTAAAATTACATTCAGCCTCGTGGCGGTAAAAAAAAAAAATCCAACTTTTGCACAATATCAAGGTTTCTGTTACACCAAAAACCATCTTTCCTTAGGTAAAATCTTTCAATACTGTGATTCCTCTTAAGACGGAATTCTGGATTATTAACTTCTGATTTGTCGATTTTTTTCCCCCATTAGCCGTGACTTCAAGGACAAGAAGTGATGAAAATTGTGAAATAGTTCCGGCTGATAGCATCTGTTTTGGAAGTAGGTCCATTCTCTTTTAATCTAATTATGGATGAATAATCCTATTTATCGGCGAAAACGCTGAATATGCAACTTCCTCAACTGTTCTCAAAGTTGATTGTAAATCACATTGTTATATTCAGAACTATGAAGATAATTGTGAGGGTGAAGATGTCACATTGATGAATGATAACAAGAACTCGAATGACACGTCAATTGAGCTGGCACCTTAGATTTGTAAGAATTAAAAGCTTGTAACATTGTGAGGGTCACCGAGACCATTTAAAAGCTTCTATTTTTTTTTTTTCAAGCACAAGAAGTTTAAAATTGCCCCGAGCCTCGTGGCGAAAAAAAAAAAAAAAACTATCTTTTGCACAATATCAAGGTTTCTGTTCCATCAAAAACTTCATTTCCTTAAGCAAAATCTTTGAATATTGTTATTTCTCTTGAGACGGAATTCTGGATTATTAACTTCTGATTTGTCGATTTTTTTTCCCCTTAGCCGTGCCTTCAAGGACAAGAAGTAGTGCAAATTGTGAAGTAGTTCCGGCTGATAGCATCCGTTTTGAAGGTAGGTAAATTCTCTTTTAATCTAATGATGGTTGAATAAGCGAATTTCTCGGCGAGAACGCTGAATATGCAACTTCCTCAATTGTTCTGAAAGTTGATTGTAAAACACATTATATTATATTCAGAACAAAGAAGACACTTTTGAGCTCTACCCCACCACAGTTGTAGCATTTATTTTTCTTAAAAGTGCCTTTGATGCAAACAGAGACATCATCCTTGATCAGCTGGTGGAATTTGGTGTCCATGGAAACTTCTTGAGATGGATACGGGGTACGCCTGTAACAGAACCTCACGTGTTCATTTTAATGATGCGTATAGTTCCTCCAAGGCCTTCAAACTCGGCACTCTGCAAGGTGGTGTTCTAAACCCATCTCTTTTTAACGACCTTCCCAACATTCCCAGAACCACTTTCACCTGTTACACTGAAGATATCTGCATTCACTCCAGCTCTCCAGAAGATCTTCAGTGATTCCTTCAGTCATTCAATCAGTCGTCTTCCACTTACGTCCTCATCCTGTCCCAAGAAAAAAAGTAGAATCTTCACTCCCCGCAACCCACGAACACTTCCGGAGTTCACAGTGGGAAATAGAATCATCCCCTGTGCAGGCAGTACCTCTGCCCAGGTGCACCTGTACAGATTACCCCAACTATACCTGTAAGGTAATGTGTTCATTCCATCATCCGAGATATCCTACATCAGCTGCAACAGTGCTTAATTCCCATTAAGTGGCTTACCAACATTTCTGCCGGAATCACTATCCCTGTAGCCAGAACTATCTACATTGTATTCATACGAATCATTGTCGATTACCTCTCCCCTGCTCTCAGTCAGCTCCCAAAGACAGTCTTAGAAATCACTGAAAATTTTAAGAACAAAGTAATGAGATACATCCTGGGCTGTCCTATTTCCACTAGGATAATCAACATGAGAAATGAATTCAATCTTGTCCCCCTTGTTGAGAGAATGTACGCCAATGTCTCTTACTTCAGAATCAAATGCCTTCATTCTCCCCATCTTGCCGCTCATTATTCTTGTGCCATCAGAATTTCACTTGACCTCCACTTCGGCCAGGCATCCGCACCCTCAGTAATACAGCTTGTTCCATCCTGTATACACTTGATATTAATGTTACGGTGGTAGAAGTGGATCATGGTCCTCCTCCCTGAAGGACTCCTCGTCTTGAAGTCTGCTTTACTCCAACCTCCAAGGCAGACCTACCACCCCTCCAGATAAAACTAGCTCTGGACATCATCACAAAAGTGTTCTCCTCAGTTCCTGCTGTGCACCATCTCTACATCGACAATTCCCTGCAAGCAGTTGGGAATGATGGAAGTGCCATCTACTCACCTGATTTGGACCCACCGGAGGGAAGCTGGGTTGGCTGCAGACTACGGAACTCGTCTAGCACTACCTACCGTGAGCTACAGGGACTTTTTCATGCAGTTAGTCTCCTCTCTTAAAGACTGAATTGCGAAGTTGTCTGTGACTCTCAGTCTGCCCTTCAAGCCATCTCATCTCCCAAACCCACACGCCACCACCTAGTTGAACAGATCTTACGTCAGCTACTTTCAGCTCATGAAAATTCTCTTACCATACAGTTCTTACGTATTCTTTCACGTGTCAGAACTACAGCCAATGACACTGTTGACCTTGTGAAAAAAAAAAATAAATGCCTCTGGACTGCCTCTACCTGATGATGCTACATCCTTCCTCCTCTGCTACAAATAGATGATACATTCAGCCTTTCTTCTCCCTACGCTCCATCGCAGGAACACTGAGCGGACTCAGAGTGTGTCCATCCAACGCTATTACCACTTTTGTCTACCCCCTCCCAAGTATTGTTAACACGGACTTACAGTTTGCAGGCACAATGTTGTCTAGTCGACTTCAGTTAGGACAGGGGTGGGGGAACAGGGGTAAATTACCCCATATGGGGTAAATCTAAAAATCTGGGGGGTTATGTGTGCGGTATGAGAGGTACTGTGCGCGGTATATTACTGATTATTCACATATGTGATGTACGTTTAACCCCTTAAGTACGCAAATCTCCTAGCCTGCGGAACCACAAACGTGTCCAATTTTGCAACTTTCACCAAGGTAAAGCTTTTTCTTACAAATTCAAGAGCTTGAATTTACACACCTGAAAATATTTATTTCATTCTCTTATGACTAATGGTTACTGCATTATAGACCTTCAAAGAATTGACAAACAGAAATTGTTACCCGTCGCATATAGAGAGAGAAAAAAAAAAGGCACCAAAGTAAAATTGGTCTTATGGATTTGAAGAGCTTGATTCTACACACAAGAAAATGTATATTTCACTATCATATGTCTAATTGTTGCCGCACAATCGACCGTCCCCGCAAAAATAAAAAAAGTCACTCCTCGTTATGAACGAGAATGGGACGTCCTTGAGAAATAAGGGGGAATAGGGAGATGGAGGGAAAGTGGGGGGGCATCAGGAGGGGGGGGAGGAAATATACCTGCCACACACAGCCAGTACTGTCTAGACGGTCTAAACGGGGGTATGAGGGGTAGTTTAGTGGACACAAAGGGAAGGATCCAATGGGGCAATGGGAGGTGAAGAGATTGTCTTTGGGGGGGAGGGAGTCTCCACACACAAGGAGGGGGGGGAGTCTCCACACACAGGGAGGGGGGGAGTCTCCATACACAGGGAGGGGGGGCCGAATCATGCCTCCCACAGCCGGATCTCTTATCTTTTTCGGCTAGATACCATTTACATCATAAAAGAGGTGAGGTTACAGCTCTCTAGTTTTATATAACCTTGCTACATTTGTTGGATGTAGGACTTTATGTACCAAGTTCGGAAAACAACGATCGTCATACATAGTACTTTAGGGGTTAATTGAACAAGATGTAAAACCATGTATCAAGTATGCTATATCAAATGCAGGAATTTTAGGACCAAATTGGCTTGTTTTTGTTTACTTTGAAGTTTGGGAGTAATTTATTTTATTCAAAAAAATTTTTGCATAATACCCTAAAAAAGTCTCCCATCCCTTGGGCAAGGATATTGCCCTGTCTGGCAAGACTCTAAGGCAAGGGACGTGCCTCACTTCTCCTCCTGCAAACCATGTGACCGTCCTGATGCCAATACACCAGTCCGGCACGAGACAGCCCTAGCATGTATTCAATATGGACGGTGGGTGTTAGAGCCGATTTGGTGACATGTAGAGGTGTATAGTATGCAGGAGGACTACTGAAGCCTATGCCCAGAGTCGGACACATTAAAAAAAAAAATCTTCAGCATTACTGCCTTGGGTATCCCTCAGTCAGGGACCTACTGCCTCAAGGACAGTCCCTGGCTGATATATGTAATTCTCTACTCACAGATTGTCATTTAAATATCATTCTCGTGCGACATCCACACTTCGGCGGATGCTAATTCCTGTCTTGTAAACATCATTATATCTATGTAACAAAACAGCAGGCCCTGCGAGACACGAGTTCCTCTGTACATACTACTTTGATGAATGCTGACTCCTTTATGGTAAATTCCAGTATATTCATGTAACAGACACCGAGTCTTGACTTCAAAATCATTCACTAATCTGTAAACATCAATATATCTATGTAACAAAACAGTAGGCCCTGCGAGACACGAGTTCCTCTGTACATTCTACTTTGATGAATGCTGACTCCTTTATTGTAAACTCCAGTATATCCATGTAACAGACACCGAGTCTTGACTTCAGAATCATTCACTAATCCTTTGAAAGAAAGGCTGTCTCGGCTTTTTCCCCCACATGACCAATTTTGGAGGTCAGCGAACGAGACCTGAAATATTTATAGTCAAACTGAAACTGGGTTTCATTCTAGCCAAAAATGGATTTTTATTAATGATCATCTTGACTTTTCTCTCAAATACATTTCACACACTTCAGGTACATTTTTCAGTAAGAATGATGCATCCCAGCTACAACACTGACCTTTCTTATCAAGCTGAAATTTAATATTCCTTCAATGATAGTTGAATGGATCTTACAACTCATGTTTTAATGAAGTTTTGGCAGCATTCTTGATGATAGTCACGTTCCACGGCTGGTATTCGAAGTTAAAACTCTAAATTAACCCATCACGTCCCGAACAATTTCCTACCTCCGATATCCCCTTTGTACCATTCCCATTATATGTATATGTGTATGTTTTATGCCTCCCTCACTGTATACCCCCACTGTATGCCCCCCCACTGTATCCAGAATCGCAGCATAAGCAGCGCTTCCCAGGCTAACCTAGCCAATCAACGCCATATGTCTCAACTCTAGTCCAGTCGAGGGCTGATATCAGAGAGGAAACACCTATACAGTATTTCTGTGCTCCACAAGTAAAGGTCGTAAATAGCTACTCCAGGACTTTCCTTCAACCATCAAGAGAGGGGTGTTACATTTTTGGTAGCAGCGGTGATCGACCCTCGTTTCCAGACGCCTCCTACAGTGTTTTAGTGCCAAACAACACCTCCTTGCCGCTCTGCCTCTCACAGCCTCGCCCTCACTCGTGGTGTAATACCGGCTCTGCATACAGGTGTCCAATTCCCCTCACCAGTGCCGTTCTCTACATCGACCACAACCCCACACAGGCCGCGACAATCGACGCCGCCGCCCTCAGCACCTGTCTTCCCTGTTCTGACACCTGTTCAGGCACCTGTTCTGACACCTGTTCATCTGCCGGTGGCACTCTCCAGCGTCTGCTGTTCCCTCTCCGCATCTGCCACGTCACTGCCCTCTGCCACATCTGCCACCCACCAGCTTTGCATCTGCCTGTGGCGACATTTGTCCACCCCTCAGAGTGCCTCCACATCTGGTCCGGATTAAACAACCACCGTCGCGCCACTCAACCCTCCTATTCACGTATCGGCTCAAGCCCAGCGAGAAACTCCACCTCTTCCAAGACTCATCCTACATACCTACTACAAGCCTGCCTCTGGCTCCGCCCACCACGTGCCCACCCGTTCTCCCACCAGCTGATCAACGCCCTCACCTCTCCCCTCCACTTCGTTCTCCATTCAGCTGTGTAACTATACTAGTGTATCTTCATCCACCCATCTGATTTTCTATAGAGATTATCCTCCGATTTTCTCTACAGATTGTGTGTTATTGTCATGATTCATCTCCACCCCTCACTCCATCCTCACCTTCACCACCAGTCTTTCTTCCTCATCTCCCATCTCACCTACTATTTATTGCAACTACCATTCCGTCATCTCCATACATTTCCATTTCCATTCTCATGGTACATATTCTCATCTTCATACTGTAAATATATATATATATCACTCCTCATCTCTCATTTTATATTACGTCGCCAGACTACATGTCATACTTTGCACTTTGCATATACGGAACTTACTCCCTCGACTCTCAGTCAAGAAACAACCAATGATCACAACCCCCCAACCCGAGGAAGATTCCGTGACTCATTTACGTAGCAGACGCACGTATCCCCGCCCTGCCTCCCCACTCGCCACTTCATTACTCGCCTCCCTACACCCTTCCCATCCAGATACCTCATCCTCTACCCCTGTTACTACACTGCCTGATTCTCTCCTTACTCCTACCACTCTCGTTAACTCTCCTGCCCCACATCACCTCTCGTCTCCCTTACACTTAACTACCACTACCTTCTCTCTCTCTCATACTCCCATCACTTCCCCACTTCCAACTATGAACCAAACGACCCCTACTCTCCAGTCTATCTATCTCGATGATGCCAATCGTCCCAAATTTACCGGCGAGGACTCCACTTGGTCTGTTTATGATTTTCTCAGAGAGGTCGAAACCGACATCCACAATCGGCGGATTATAGATGAAAACCTCAAAGTCTCTTATCTCATGGGTCGCTTACACCGAGGCAAATCGGATATTGGATCTGCGATACGTGCTGAACATTTTGATGGCATAACAACCTTTGCTGATTTCTGTAAGGAACTCATAACACTTTGTTGCCAACATTCAAATCCCGCATCTCTCATTGGGTTCACTAATCTCCTTACCCAGATGGATGAGGATTTGTGCATCCCCCCCCAACATGCCAAACTACGCAAGGCAGCCGCTGCCATGAAAGCCACTAGTAGCGAGATTCGCCAATTACTTATAGGCACGAAATGGGTACAGAACGTAAATGAGGCTCCTATGGTTTCACTCAACAACCTTGCAGATTTATTTGGTTGCCTGAGATTCCTCCACTAGCTTATTCCTAAACAGAGAGAAACAGCCCTGGCGATTGGTTTCAATCCAGGAGATAAAATTGTTCAGATTACTAAAACCATCCATGAAAGAACAGGTTCAAACCACACGTGTCAGGCCACAGACCGACCCTTGCTCTCTCAGATCTGTCACACTACCACTTCCCCAGACCAATGTCGTTCTCGTTCAGTCACACGAGGCAGACCTGCCACAAATCGTTCTCCAACTGCCAGTCGTGATCAGTCTAGCGTCCGACAGAACAGACGGTCCTCGATCCTTTGCTGGCACTGTGGTACACCTGGACATCGAGCAAACAGTTGCGATCGTAAACACACACGGCCTTGCACCCCAAACTAGATGGCGTACGCCTTCCCGTTCGTGTCGCCCTACATGCAAATATCACAAGACTAGTACGACACACACTACAGACGAGTGTCATTACCTAAATCGCCACCAGTCGGGGGAAGCACCGCGCCCCTATCGGACCAATATGACTTAGCAACAGAACACCAATTCCCCATCCGCCATGTAGGACCTATCACTTCCTCAGGTCTAGTCATTCTAGGACGGAGTAATGACGTACCAACGTCGTTCTTCATGGACACCGGATCTATATTGATTTCTGATACCTCCTTAGACATCATTCAATGCCACCGCAATCGCGTCAGTTTCCTTGAACCGCCAGACATTGGCTTATGCGGTGTAGAAGGCTCAGAGTTTAAGGTCAAGGGAAGAGTCACTTTAGAAGTACAACTAGACAGCGCCTTGCTCCCTTTCCCAATAGAATTTCATGTTGCTAACGATTTGAAATATCCAGCAGATGCCCTTATTGGCTTACCCACCATGGCACAACACTCCATTGCATTACTGCCTGCCTGCAGTAGTATAGACATTTCTGGGTTCCCAGTCTACAGTATGAAATGTCCCCATCCTGTACTGCCAGTAACTTCAGTCATTCAGTCCCCCCTGACTCTCTCACTCCCTAAGAGTACAGAACAAGCCGAGCCGTAATCATCATCATCACCCGAGAATACAGAGATCATTCCCTTGCTGACTGAGAGCAAGGAAACACCTGCTGATACATCCTCTCAGCATTCAGAAAAGGCTCTTCCAGCCTCCTCTAACGACAGCACTACAGCCGACTCAGACATGTCTCAGTTACCTACCTCACAAAGTCTAACTGATGTTCTCCAGCACACAGAGATGAGGCGTGCAGTAACGAATACGTGCACAATTTTGTTACCGCATGAGTTCACCAAAGTCTCTGTTCGTGTTGTAGGTGCGAAAGAAGTAGTGGATGTACTAACACTACCTGAGACGTGTTGTGTGAACGGCTTAACTTATGAGTCAGCCTGGTGCACGATCTTAGAGGACAGTCTGTGTTATCTATACTTGCTAAATGTCATGAATGCTCCACTAAAGCTTAAAAGTGGTGTAAAGATCGGAGATTTCCTAGTATACCCAGCGGCCGTAAAGATGTGCCAGGAATCCTCTATCCCTACAGATGCTCCTGATGATATTCAACCAACCGGTATATGTGCCATTAACTCTACGGGATCTGCTCCGACTCATTCACCTGACCTGCTCTCAAACCTAACTTGCAAAGATTTTCCACAGCATAAATCTCAACTGCTCGACCTTTTTCACGCTTACAGAAATGTGGTAGCCTTGCCCGGAGAACAAATGGGCAAGACAGACTTAGTCAAACATCACGTAGACCTAGTACCAGGAACTCAGCCGATTTACATACCAGCATATCGGTTACCTCAAAGCTTGAGAAAACAGACAGATCAGATGGTACAGCAAATGTTAGTTCAGGACATTATCGAACCCTCCGTCAGTCCATGGAATAGTCCTCTTTTCTTAGTCCCAAAGAAGGACGGCAACTTTAGACCAGTAGTGGACTACCGTAAGGTAAACTCTGTACCCGTTCCCGACCGTTTCCCATTACCTGTCCTCACAGATTTGCTAGAATCACTCGGTGAAAATAACGTAGTCTTTTCATCCCTAGACCTCCTCAGTGGATACTGGCAGGTCGAAATGGACGAATACTCTCGCCCAGTTACAGCCTTCAGCACTCCTGGACATTTTCAGTTTAAGAGACTTCCTTTTGGTTTGAGAAATGCTCCTTCAGTATTCATGCGTCTTATCCATTCGGTCTTTAGTGGTATGATGGGCCACTCTCTTTTTGCTTACCTAGATGACATCATTGTTGTAAGTAAATCAGTCCCTGACCATTTTGCCAAACTACAACAAGTACTGGAACGCCAACAGCTAGCAGGCCTGAAAATCAACCTCAGTAAATGTGACTTCCTGAGAAAGAAAATCAACTTTCTAGCCCACGTCGTCGACGCACAAGGCATTCATACTAATGACGACAAAACTAAGGCGATCATCAATTTTTCCAGAACCTAACACAACCGATGCTGTCCGAAGTTTCCTAGGCCTAAGTGGTTACTATCGCAGATTCATTAAAGACTATGCAAAGATCTCCGCTCCTCTAACCCACTTACTACGGAAGAATGTATCCTTTGTGTGGACTAACGATCAGTCCCAGGCTTTCCAAGCGCTAAAGACAGCTCTTGTCAATGCCCCAATTTTAGCATTCCCTGATTATACCAAACCCTTTCTTCTATGCACAGACGCCTCAGGTGAAGGACTTGGTGCAGATCTAATGCAACTAGATCAAACATCCAGGAAGCGTGTAATAGTGTATGCTAGTCGCGCACTTACCACCACTGAAAGTAATTGCAGTGTCACCGATTTAGAAGCTTTGGCAGTTGTCTGGTCCTTGAAACATTTCAGAGACATAGTATATGGTTATCCAGTGCATATCCAGACAGACCACCTTCCTCTATGTGATTTGTTTAAGGGACGCAACCTCACTTGTAGGTTAGCTAGATGGTCCATCACCATCCAGGACTTCAATCCCACTTTTCAGTATGTCCCAGAAAAATCGAATGTAGTCGCGGATGCCCTCTCACGTCATGTAGCCGCACCTGTCACGTCCCTGCAGCCCCAAGGTCACTGACAGCACCTTAACATCAGAGGATGTTCAAAACTCTCAGCGCAAAGATTCCATGTGGTCACAAGTAGTTTATTTCCTTGGATCAGGAGATGCTTCGACCTTATCTGCTCTCCCAGTACCACTAGATGAGTTCATACTAAAAGATGGTCTCTTGTACAGAAAAACATTCCTTACAGGAAAGGATTTGCCCAACAGAGAAGTGCACCAACCCGTTGTCCCTGCTGACCTGATATCTGCGGTCCTTCACATCGTTCATGATACACCTCACGCATCCCATCCAGGTAAAGACTGATGCTTGCGCCAAGCACGTCTCGAGTACTATTGGCCAAACATGCGTCGCGATATCAATGCGCACTGTGACTCTTGCATCTCATGCCACCGCCACAAAGGTTCTACCGGCTTACCTGCACCGCTCTTACAATATCCAATCCCGTCACGCCCATGGGAAACTGTCCATCGATCTTCTAAAACTCCCTCTTACAGAATCAGGCGCAGAGTATTTGTTTGTAGCAGTCGACCACTTCTCACGCTGCTGTGTCCTCGTACCCCTCTCAGATAAGACCGTGAAGAGTGTTGCACATGCTTTCGTAGATCACGTAATTTGCCCGTTCAGTACACCACATACCATCCTTACTGACAATGGTACTGAGTTCAACAATAGCCTTCTGGAGGAGATCTGCCACCGCTTTAAAATTAATAAATGCAATGTCATACCTAACCATCCAGCTTCTAATGGCCTTGTAGAGCGCCACAATGGAAAATTTTTAGAGTGCCTCAGACACCTAGGCTCCCATAGTTCGACATGGGATGACTGGATTCCGCAAGTGGCATCCTCAATCAATAGCTCCATCAATGCTTCCATTGGCGAATCTCCCTTCTTTGTTCTCTTTGGTTTTGACAAACACCTACCATACACCCTGTTATCCTCAAAGCCAGACCCCATCTATAACATGGATAACTATGTCAAAGTAAAATTGGCCAACTTCCAAACAATCCATCAGTATGTAACGTCCAATCTCGCTTCAGCTAAGGAGGACATGATAAAACGGCAACATAAATCTGCCTCTCCTATCAATATTGATGTCGGTGATCTAGTCTATGCTCATTCCCATACGCATACCTCTAAATTGGATGACAAATTTACCGGCCCCCATCGCGTACTGAATAAACAAGCCAACAAGTTCCACATCCAAGACCTTTCCATTACAGACACTAAGTGGGTCCATGCTGACGATCTGAAACGTGCTCCACGGGGTCTAGTGTTGAAAGAATCACTTGCACAACCTACTGGTCTCCCTCCTACTCCCCAAATCCCTCACTCTACCCCATCTCCACCTATCCATCAGTCTCCTTCATCTCCACCTACACCTACTCATTCATCAATCAATCAGTATCGATCCAAACTGCGTTCCGCCCATCAACCTCTCCAGGAACTCTCCCATTAATTCTCACCTAATCTTCTAGGTATGATGTTAGCGGTCTACCTGCTGCCAGTGCTGACCCTCCTAGGGTCTGGGTCGGGTGAGGACGATGGTGGAGTACGTCCCGGGGCCTTGGTCGGCTCGGGAGGCGAGGTAATGCTGACTGAAGATGTAGTCTCCCTGCGCTACGATCTTGCGCCCCTGGCCGACATAGCCATTGCCCTGCCTGCCTACGCGCACCAGCTCCACAAAACCAAGACCCACCTCACAGCCCTCATGGGGAAACACAACCCAAATCAGTATTTATATCATCTTTTCCTCCCACTCTCCTGGCAGTTGCAATACATTTTTGGTAAATTCCTCGAGTCATCAAAGTCCAACACACTATGTTACAGAAGATTACAACCCACCTAAATGAAGTAACTTCCACTCTGAACAACTTCACCGACATCTTAAAACAACACCTCTCCAATCTCAACGTTATTTCTCAGTTCTTTTATCTCAAACTCAACATGGATAATCTCCAACTAGCCATTGACTCTCCATTCTCTCAGGTCACTACCTTGGTTCGTATCCTAGTCGATGCTATTAATGGATGTGTCACTGCAGACTTAGTACCTATCTCAGCTCTCCGCTCTGTATTAGAATGGGCTCACTCTACTTTCGGTTTATCCCCAGTACTCCCCTACTCCTCTCTCGAATATTACTATCCAGTTCTCGAGTCCACTCTTCTCACCACATCCGTCGTCGTCCATATCCCTCTCCGTTCTGACATCACCTTCAACCTTTTCCACATCATTCCCTTCCCCTTCCGGTACAACAACTCCTTATTGCAAGTCTCTGTTCCTTCAAAATATTTCCTCCTATCCCATGACCATCTTTCAGTTGCCATCCTTTCTACCACCAACCTCCAGCAGTGTTCCTCCCTCACCCCTACCTCTTGTCTCTGTGCTGCCCACCTTTTCGCTATCTTCCCTAGCAGCGCTACACCCTGTGAGTCTGCTTTAGTTTGTAACCATTCCATATACTTGGCCTGTTCCTTTGTTCCAGCTCCTGTACTCCCAGTCCACCATGCTCACCTCAACCACGTCCAGTACTTCTTCTTCACTGTCCCCATCTCTGTCACTATCATGTGTCCTGGTACTTCGGTCCGCTCCGTACCCGCTCGTGGTCTCTACAAGCACCGGACTACTGTACCGTCAAATCAGAGTCAGTCATCACTTATGCCACTCGCCATCACCAATCAGTCCTTAAACACTCCTATGACATCTTCCAACCAATTGACATTCCTTCCAACCTGCCATCTACTAACATTACCGTTATCTCCCCCAACATGCGTATGCTAACATTCCTCAACGACAGTGACTTCATTATGGATCAATTTTCCCTGGCCCTCAGCCGTTCATGGGTTCATCCAACCGTTGTGTTTCCCCCTGTGGTCATCTCTTTCATAGGTCTTCTCCTCGTCCTCTGTGCAGTGCACTGTTGTGTCCGGAAAATGGAAAACAGACTACAGGAAATCAGGCTGGCTACTGGCATAGTACGCCCTCCCCAGGTTTAAGTGCCCTTCCATTCAGTGACTGCCTGTGCCACCTGATAAGTTGCATAAACTGTGGACGGAAAAAGTACCACCAGCAAATGTTGACATATCTCTGATACAGTAATGTGTGACAACTAGAAACTAACATAGAAACAAAAAACAAAAAGAAAAAGAAAATGAAAGACATGTGCACCCTATTTCACGAGTGTTATCTACAGTACTTACATAGATATCTGAACATGCGTGACCGCATACTCTATTTACTCCTTGTATCATATATCAACATGACTCTATGTGTATCTTATATCAACATACCTTCCCTTGTAACAGTGTATATCACTAGTTTCCATCCCCTTGACATGGCCATGTCCTCCCTCCAGCCCCTGTATCATACTTACTCCCTCCCATCCCCTGTATCATAATCCCTCCCTTCTTCCCCTGTATCATACTCTCTACCTGTACAAATCTCCCGCCTGCCTTAGTCATATGAACCACCCCATATACCTTCTCTCTAGTGTCAGGAGACACCATCTCAACCACCCCGGGGAGTATTGTACCATTCCCCTTATATGTATATATGTATGTATTATGCCTCCCTCTCTGTATACCCTCCCCCCCCCCACTGTATCCAGAATCGCAGCGTAAGCAGCGCTTCCCAGACTTTCCTAGCCAATCAACTCCATATGTCTCGACTCGAGTCCAGTCGAGGGCTGATATCAGAGAGGTAACACCTATATTTCTGTGCTCCGCAAGTAAAGGCTGTAAATAGCCGCTCCAGGACTTTCCTTCAACCATCAAGAGAAGGGTTTACACCTTAGTCCCGAGCAATTTCGGATTTTTTTTTTTTTTTTTTTTTTGAGAGGGCACTCAAACCTTCGCTTTTGGTGAGAAACATTGAAAATTCACAGAGAAATCGCTCTTCTGACCTTATAAATGTTGCTACAGGTGACGAGTCAGCCTTACCTTTTGTTCTTTCTCACAGTATCTGGTTTCAAAGAAAACGAATTATGGGAGGGTAAACTAATTCAAGCCATTTTGAATTATGTATTTATTTATTTATTTGGTACGAATTTATGTGTAGTACAAGACTACATTGGTTTTCACACAATTACATAGGCAATAGAAGCATTGTTCAGTCATGAAACACATCCACATATGGCACCTTCGTTTACGACATTATCTCCTTATCACTTCTGTTTGTTTCTTGTTCTAGCTTCTTTATTTCTTTGTCCTCCACCTCAGGAATCACTTTCACCGTGAATTTCGTAATTGGAGAGACCGTGAGACATGTCTTTACTGGCCAGGTCACTGCTAACAGGTGAATTGCCGAGTGTGTGGGGGAGGATGGGGTCAGGTGGGGTCAGGCAGTATCCCCACTTGACAGCAGATAGAGGAAGGTCTCCCACATATGCCTACCAAAAATCACCCCTCTGTAAACATGATTGGTTTTGGGGGGGTGCGAAGAAGGAATGCAGTGCCAGGAGACGTGACATTCGGACAGGTGGGGAGCACTGTGAAGCAGCTGAAAAATCGGAAAGCAGCTGGAGTTGATGATGTGTATGCAGAGATGATTAACCCCTACACCGCGGGGTTGTCGGAGGAACGCCGTGCCATTCCCGAAGGGATATTCGCGCTCCAACTGACTTTTTAAAAACATTTACCAAAAATCAGTTATTAGTCCTAGAATATTATAATTACATATGCCTCTAGCACATACCTTCAGCTTTCTCCTGGGATGTTTTTTTTTTTTAGCACTCGCCGACTACCGTAGGACTTGTGAAGACTTCTGAAGTTGGGTAACTAAGTCTCCACTTTACACTTCCCGACATCCCCTAATCTGAATACCACTGCCAGATGTTATCACTAGAAACACTATTCAATGATTTCAAAGTAGTTTGGAATCCATACTAAAAAAAAAAAAAAAACACTGTGAAAGCAATGTAAAATACGAGCACATACGAGCCTCCCACTCGCACTATTTCGCCGCTAGTATTCTGTCATTTCTTGCTCATATACTCACACTTTATTATTTCTAGTACTTTATTACACTTATACATATCTACAGTCCTTTACCGCTTCCCACACGATGTTTAGTAGGGGTAGAGGTCACAGGGGCTTTTATAATAGGCCAAAAGCGGCAGAAATGGACGAGCGTCATTTCACCGTGATGGACGAGAACGAACTGACTGTATCTCGGCAGCCAAGAGTTGAAAATGTCAGCTGCTAATGTATGTGCTAAGAAATAAGCCGTAGGAAATCTAATAAATTAGGTAGTTCCAGGTGAATATGAATATCACTCAGGCTTCTCCCTTCCTTTCTTATATACATTTATATTACGAGAATTGTTCATACGGCATATTTCACAGGGGGAAAAAGCAGGGGAAATTAGTGAACGAGTGCAGGTTGGATGTTGCCAAGTGATAATTAGCCAATTCCAGGTGTATGGCACTATCAATTACCTTATTTTTTATATATTTATATATTATTTGGTATAAGAATAGGGCATAGGGCTCATTTCAAT
>JAGKTI010020350.1:0-16387 GCA_018397915.1 Birgus latro | reverse complement strand
ACAAAATCTTCCTCAGGATTACCCACTAATGTTTAATAATGAACAGTTATGTCCTGCATCATCCTTGAACATGCTTGGGGTTTCATTCTCTCGGGATTTGTCTTGGAAAGAACATATTACATCTCTTGTGAAATCTGCTTCCAAGAGATTAGGTGTGCTAAGCCGATTCCGAACTTTCTTTACCCCTGCACAGTTGTTGACCTTGTACAAGGGTTTTATTCGCCCGTGTATGGAGTACAACTCTCATGTGTGGGGAGGGTCCCCACATGCAGCTCTTCTCAATAGGGTGGAGTCAAAGGCTTTTCGTCTCATTAACTCTCCTCCTCTTACTGATTCCCTTCAACCTTTGTCTCTTCGCCGCACTGTTGCATCTTTATCTCTCTTCTATCGCTACTTCAATGGTCACTGTTCCTCTGAACTGTCTGCTTGCATCCCTCCACCTCTACGAAGGGCACGTAGTACCCGTCTAGCAACAAACTCTCATCCCTTTTCTGTCCAGCTCTCTAATGCAAGAGTTAACCCTTACTCCCAGTCCTTCATTTATGCAACTGGTCAACTCTGGAACTGTCTTCCTCTGTCTGTATTTCCTACTTCCTATGATCTCCAGTCTTTCAAACGCAGTGTGTCCAGGCATCTCGCATTGAACGGATCTTGAATTTGGCTCTCTTTTGTATTGTTTTTGCCTTTTCTTGGAAGGAACAGTATGCAGGCCTGTGGCCTTTGGTTCCTTCTTCCTTGCATTAAAAAAAAAAAAAATATCTAGGGGCATGTTCTCTATGTTGAAAACTTGCCAACATTTTCCACCTTTCTTCCCGTCACGACTCGGAACATCAACTCTTCACATCCCGCATCTCAGTGTGCCAAAGGGTGAATAGGGACGTGCCATGCTACAACGACAAGAACACCATATAACTGAATAACATGATATTCTTTTCATTACAGCGTCCACTAGATTTATGCTACCTCCAATTCCGCCTTCTCTGGTGCATGAAATGGACGCCATCACGTTGTGTCACTGGTATAGCAGGATGGTGAAGTTGTTCTATCAATCAGAAATCCCTTAACTCCTTGCCTATCATACGAAAGGAGGAAGGCGAGCTGCAGGGCAGGGGCACCTTCAGCCTACAGTCCACTGGGTTCACCTTCATATGATCCTGGGGCAACAACAGCACCTCCCCTACAACATTTATCATTTATTCTTGTCTCTATTGTATCATTGCATCCAGCATTGTATTGACATCTTGCAGTGAATATGATAAAGGTTACTTAAAATTATACACAGTTATAACTTCATCTACTGTTCTTACCATCAGGGAGCAGAATACCACCTCTTCTCCACATCCAGCATCCCATTGTACCAAAGGCTGTGGAGGGACTTGCAATCCAACAACGATGAAAACAGCATGCGCATGGTGGTGGAGGGCACTTACTCTTATATAAATTACCGCACCTTCCTCGTGCTTCAGATGTTGATGCACAACAGCAACCCCAGGAGAAAGATTGATCTACATGTGGCCTCGGAGAGATTGTTTCCAATCGTAACTGTGTGGTTTTTGCCTAAAGTAAGTGAAGGTAGAAGAAATACGAGTAATTTTTTGCATTCTCGTTCACCTAATATCAGATTTTTCTCTGCTTAAACAAAGATATACAAACTTGAGATGACATGCACAGTTATTGTCTATAAATTATATAGCACTGCAAGAATGGAACTGACATGCTGTGTAAAACATAAAGAAGAGGCTGTTGTTGGATTTCAATCATTTAATGACAAGGATGATGATGGGGAGTGACAAGATACCCAGTTTTGAAAACATGATAGCGTTAACCTAGCACTAGACTGGTACGGTAGTCAGTAAAGTTATTGCGAATAACAGTGACAGTTGGGTAGTGTAAGGAACCAAACTATATTGTAACCTTAATACAGTTTTTCTAAGATATTAACCATTTACACTAGGGCATGTCAAAAATTTAAAATTCGACAAAACATGGCTATTTTGATGCTCCATAGTATGTTTTCACATGAAATAAATGCATTTTTAAGAAGGAGTCAATGGTACTCCAGCAACTTTCGGTTTAGTTTTTACGGTACTGACGCTCCAAGCATTCAGTGATTCCCGGGGGCTGGCAACTCTGTAAATGATAACCCATTGTTTTGCATTTGTTACCAACTACTCGAACTGATACTCGTTTACAGTTTTGAATTCTGTATGAGTTTGCGTATTTTACTAGAATCTTGGCCAGTTGCAGCACATGAGAAAGCACGAAAGATTGTTTTCGGCTTATCACGCACTCTTTCGGTAAATCAGTTGCCCACTAGCTGTGATGTCATAAGGGCATATTTGGAACATAAATCCATAGATCCGTCATTGAGCACCCAAGCCTATGCGGAAACTGTTGCACTTGAAGTAGCAGGAATTTACGAGAATGCTTCCATCTCAACTATTGATTACACCCGTGCTGTTATTCGTGTGAAACTCCTGATAGCAAAGGCACAGGAGCTTAGGAAATATCCAGTTAGCAAAAGGATTTCCAACACCTACATAGAGAAACTCGTCAGCTTTGACACCTTATTTGACATTAGTCATTGCAAATGTGAGAGGTCTGAGTGTCAATGCGCTGCAGCAGACAAGATACCGCCTGCGGAGTGGCCTTTCTGGGTTGACCAAAATAGTTGCAGAAAAATGTATATTGGTGGAATGGACGGAAGAAGACAGCACAAAATAAGTGTGTAGTAAACAGAGTGATAAAAAGGAAGCTCTATAAAGAGTCCGCTAGAGATACTAAGCAAAATAATGAAGATATAATGACAGTATGTACTGACGAAAGTGATGCCTGTGATGAACAATATGATCAATATGTTGATGATACTGCAGAAGTATATGGTAGCAAACAGTCAGAACAGTGTCAGAACAGAATAGTCTCTCCTGAGGTGAGTCGTGTAGCTGATCGATGTCAACTAAAGCTGCCGTCACACTAGCACAAAACTGGCTAACATGCGAGCCAGTTTTGCGAGCCGCTAGCCAAACCGACTCACGGTGAGCGAGATTTCGCTTGCGAGGCGAAGTGGATAACAATTCTCGCTCACAGCTTGTTGGTGGGATTGGAACTCAAATGAGCCTATGTTTATTTTGTAATCGGTGAGAAAATATTCTGTTATTCATAGAAGGAAACAAACTAAATTTGTTAAGTAAATACAATTTAATTCTTGTGGTTTTTATTCATTTTTATTTTTTTCTTGTAACCTGAAAAAAATATTCGAACACTCGGGTGACCAGCCGCGGAGGCCGTCTGCTTTGTCTCCAAACAACAAGTAGAAATCAGATTTCGATATGGATCCTGCAGCAAGGAAAACTCTAGTACACTGCTTTATGGCTCTGGAGTTGCTAGAGTACGTGAAGCGGTTACAGAAACTGAGGAAAAGGGAGTGGATACTCCGTGGTGGTTTGTTTACAAATGTCCACGG
Organism: Birgus latro; assembly: GCA_018397915.1. Taxonomy (NCBI): domain Eukaryota; kingdom Metazoa; phylum Arthropoda; class Malacostraca; order Decapoda; family Coenobitidae; genus Birgus; species Birgus latro. The sequence continues at coordinate 12,924 of JAGKTI010020350.1, read as the reverse complement.
GGTGCCAAGGCAGACGACACTGTTAGCCGTTTCGGCTCGCAAGAACATACGAGTGTGATGGACACTCGAGTCTGCTAGCCGTTTTGCCTCGCAAAAGCTGGTCGCATGTTAGCCACTTTTGGTCCAGTGTGACGGCAGCTTAAGCAATAGAGACATCTGCTCCATCGTGAATTGAAACATATGGATATTCTTTGTGAAGAAAATAAAGTTGATCCCAGTAAACTCCGCCGTCAGAGAAAATACTAGAGAGATGTCATATTGCAACAGCATAAAAATGACTTGAAGGAGATCGTTTGCATCGGTTTCGAGGGAAAAATCGTTCAGACGCTCAAGAAAACTCCAGATGGTCAGAGAATCGGGAAGGAAGATCACTACTCAGTAGTTGCTTTTCCTGACGCCATTTACATCGACCACGTTTCTTCCGAAAGTGGAAGAGCAGCAGATATTGCCAAGGAAGTCATGTCTGTCATTCGAGAAACAGATTCAACAGATTCGTTGGAAGGTATCGTCTGTGATGGGACAAATGTCAATACTGGAAAGAGAAATGGAGTGATCCGTGAGCTCGAAACACAGCTTGGCAGACCACTACAGTGGCTTGTTTGTTTGTTGCATCTTGTTGAAATCATTTTCCGAGGGTATTTCGAGGCAGATGATGGTTCGACAACAGGTCCACGAGACTGCAGAGGAGAAGGAAGTCAAGTGCTTGAATTTGACCCAAAAGCTCTCCGAGTTGTTGGTTATTAACGTGTTGCTGGAAAAACCTGCATTTTACCCGGAGTTGTAAGTGATCTCAGCAAAGATCAGGGCTACCTGTACCGTGCATGTTTGGCAGTGCAGTTGCCAAGTGGAGATACTAAGGAAGGTGTTGGACCAGCTTCACAACTAGGACCGCTAAATCATGGAGGTAGCTTACGAAAGCTAATCGCATACTGCGACTTTACATGTCAAAGGAGCAACCATCACCAAGCCTAAAACGTCTTGTTTCATTCATTGTGAACTGCTCTGCTCCTGTGTGGTTCATGGTGAAAGCCAACAGCTGGTGTCAGGAAGGAGCCAAAAATTTCTTCTTCATATTGGAGCTCCTCAAAAGCTGTCGTTGGAGGATCAGGGGATCATTCGCCCTGTCCTTGTCAATAACTTCTACATTTGTCACCCAGAGAACATCCTGTTGTCAGCTGTTGCTGATGAAGATGTTGACGTATGCTCGATGGCGATCAAGTTGATGAAACAAGCACAGATGAATGAGAATGATGACCAAGTCTCAGTTAGAATATTTGAAAAATCGGCACTGAAGATAAACTTCGACGCCAAGAAATACACTAAGCTGGTAGAGCTTTCTTCTGCCACAGTCTCTCTATTGCTGAAGAACAGACTGGGCCAAATGGACGACAACCAACCCATTGTACTGGACGTGTACCCTTGCCATTCCCAAGGAATGGAATGCTGCATCAAAGACGTCACATTCACCACAGGTAAAGCATTTGGGCATGAATCACGTCATGGTATGCTCGTCCAACGTAAGCTATCTTGCAGCTTGTTCCCGAAGCGTGAAAGTTAGCAAGACTTGATGTGTTCAACTGTTCATGCCATTTCTACTGTTGTTTTTTTCTTTTTCATGAAATAATGCCTTTCATATGATTTGAATACATTTATGTCAACTATTACTTTTATTTTTAAAGTTGAAATTTAACACAGAAATTGCATTTTAGTTCATCCAAAGGAATAGCTTGTGTTTCTAAGTTTTTTTTTTTTTTTTAAGAAATAACTCTGTTTTTAGATCCAAGTTGCTGGAATGGGCACGTATATATCGAAACATTTTTTTTCGTAGTGTTATTATCATTGTAAAGGAGTACCATTCTGACTACGTTTCATCCTGGAAACCCTAAGTTGGTTCCTTTTCGACCCGCCCTAATTTACCTCCTCAAATCACCTTGAGACGACAGTTTGAGTAATTTTTAAATCTTAAATAAGAAGGGAACCCTAAGGTAGGGGACTATGAGTTTTGCAACTATGATCCGATACGCGAAGGGGGGTATGCCTAGTAACCCCTACCCACTAGATACAACGTGCAGCAACACTGGGCTCTGGAGGGATAACACATGCGCTTCCAAAGCAAGTGTGAGTGTTATATTTTGATTGGTGTGTGTGTGTGTGTGTGTGGGTGTGTGTGTCTGTGTGTGTGTAAAAAAATGACTCCAAGAGTTTTTATTCGATTTAACAGAACATGATGAAAGTCATGAAGGTCAGACAGTGGTTCAGAGGTCAAGGTTATAAGGAAATGTCAAAGTATGATCAATAGCAAGTTTTTATCCGATTTATACCAAAACTGGGGGAAAGACTGAAGGTAAGGGGAGCGTGAAAGAATTAATTTTTATATCAATCAGTCAGAGGCTAAGGTCAATGGGCAAAATCAAAGTTTGACCCAAATGTCCTTTTGTGAACAGTATAACTAAGACAGAGTTGATTTCATTCGACTGTACCTAGTGGATGAGTTAAGGTTTAGATGATGGGTTCTTTTATTGTTTTTATTTTAAGAAAAATAGGTTAAAGGTGAAGCGTACCTGGTGAGGTTAACTTAAACCAAATTTTGAGGAATGTTTCAGGGAAAAAAAAAAAGAAACAAAGCTTCCATTATGAGAACCATTTGTCAAAGGGTCATGGCCACATGGCGAGGTCAACTAAGTTTAGGAAAGGCTTGGACCAAATTTCATGACATAGTTAAGGATCAGAGAAGAATAAAATAATTCGAGTTTTAGAGCAATCAGTCAAAAATAAAGGTCACAGGCAAAGTCAGATGTTCGGCCTTTAGGCTAACTGGCGGGCAGTGTTGTACTCTGTTTTTTTTTTTTTTCTTTTTTAACGTGTCCGACTCAGGGCAAAAGCTTTATGGCCTTTCTCTCGGCGGCAGAGACCAATCCCAAGGCCCAGTAGTCCTCCTACACCTCCACATGTCACCACTTCGACACTAACACCCACCATCCATATTGAATACATGCTCGGGTTATCTCATACAGGATTGGTATATTGGTATTAGCAGGGGTGTTTTTACGACATGTCGGTGGGTCTCCTGGTAGATCAGGAAAGTCTGCTTTTATGAAATTCAAATCCTTAACCCGCCGAGTGCTAGCAGACTGGACCTTCATGGAGCCATGATGACAGCCATTTTTCGATTTTTTTTTTTGCTAGATAGGTTGCAAATGATGAGAAAACATGGGCAACAAAAATAAAAGTACTTACAGAAGCCATTTATGTCAATTTGGAGGTTTGTCCCTGACTAGGCAGCTGAAAACATCGGAGTAATGACCATAGACTCTATCTGCTGCCTACAACACCCACTGAGTTGAGGTAGGAGATCGTTTCCTTCATTGGCTATTCGAGCCAAAAAACACTCTTGCTGGGTATATAGGAAGGCCTAGAAAGGCAGGGGAATATCCCTGCCAGTTTTTTGGAGTATAATTTGAATTTTCGAATTTTGCCAAATATATCAAATCGCAAGGGTACATGTACATCAATGGCACTGTCCATGCATATAGAAGCACACGTAAATGTACGTCAGTGGCACAGGGCGAGTTAAACTGTTCCTTGCCCCAACCGGGATTCGATCCTGGGTCCAGTAGGACTGCAGGCCGCCTCGCTACCGACTCAGCCACGGCCTCACCCTGATCCTTCTTGTTTGTCATGCATCCTTATTGTCTGACACCTGTAAACTATTATTTTGCTTTTTTATTTATTAATAGGAGTTGTTCTTGCATTCTGTGATGGAGTGTGTGTTGGCTGAGAGGCAAGAAAATGAAAGGTTGCTTGATGTGAATGCTTTTTAGGGGGAGGCAGGAGGGATACCTGACCGTTCTTGGTTGAGGCTGGTTAAGTCTGTGAGGTGGTTTTGACAGCAGCTGGAAGAGAGTGAGGCAGAAAGAAGTGGTAGGTGAATTATCATTCAAAATTTTAGGTGTGCATGGTTAAATCCACGTGATTCTATGGTATACATATTTTCAACTCTCTAAAAGCCCACAGAACCCGCGCATTGGCTTGCACCCTTCAGGTTATTTTGGTGTTTGGTTCAGGGTGCACCTTATCTGAAGAACTTCAACGCGGTGATGTGGCGGTGTGTGGAGGCTGGCTTAATCAACAAGTGGCTATATGACCTGTACGCCGTTTATGTGAAGGAATACCAGGACCAGAAGTCATCACAGGAGCAGGAGGACACAGCCGTTGAGAAGGACACCAGCCTTGTAAGGTTTAGATCAGAGAGACAGACAGACAGACAGACAGTCAGACAGTGACAGAGAGAGTTAAGGATTAATCCCATTGCACGGTATATTGTAATCTTAATATTTTTCTGGATACTATGTTATTCAACTGAGGAAGTTTCCTGTCTGACAAAGGTTTGAGAACAATTATATTTATTAGAAAATCACTCTACTTTGCGCCAGCCAACATGGCATTAGATCCACATCCTCTCTTATCATCGTCACAATTGGCGTGGTAACTATCGTGCTGTTTACAGAATGGTGACCAACATCATAGAGCATGTTCATATATATTCGTAAATACTGCAGCAATTTTCCCTGACTCTGGGATGATATCTGAAAGTGAATGGCTCTGCTATTAAGCTAGTGGCTCGGCGTATTATGTAGCTGTGAACTGATGCCTAAAGCGGCCGTGTATATATTGATTCCTTAGTGTTTCCTTCTCTTTACATGGTGTCTCTTCTCTTCTTGTCCAGGTTGTGTTCACCTTGAATCACCTGCAGGGAGCTTTCTTCTTGTTCTTCCTCGGCCACGGGTGCGGGCTGTTGCTGTTGTTTCTGGAGCTGCTAATGGCCCCGCACATCTCATCGTCCAGAAAATATTTCATGTATAATATTTAATGTATAATATTCAGGTTTCGAGATTTTTTTTATTTTTATTGAGGGGTTTGATACAGCTCTCATTATTTCATCCGCTACTGGTGCACTCTAATAAGCTTTGTAAAAAAAAAAAAAAGTCTACACGAATAATATATATATATATATAAAAGGAGTCATTGTATCGAACTGATAATATAAAGAAAAATATACTGAGACAAGAAAATGGTGGAGATAATTTCATTAGGTTTCTATATTATAATGATCTTATTTCTCTATGTTGGTTTGTTGGTTTGCCCATTTGTGACCGTAACACAGCAAAAACAGTGAATTGTAGTGCAATTTTTATTAGAACAAGGTACCATTAACATGCTCTAACTTAAAGAATAAAACAATTTCCAGTCCAATCGGGCCGCCGGTTCCCGAGTTATGACTCATTTCTTGCCTTTTAACATCGAGCGGTTTTGGCAGTAACATCGAGCGGTTTTGGCAGCCTTTAGGCGGATCACTTTCATTGTAAGCATTGAAGTCACACCCCAAACTGCAAACTAGTACAGTTTTTGTTATAGCAAGGTTCCATTGAAATGCTCAAACTTGAAGAATAAAATAGTTTCCAGTCCAATCGGGCCACCGGTTCCGGGGTTATGACTCATTTCTGGCCTTCAGACATCGAGTGGAAAGGCCGCTGAAAACGGCCTTTAAGCAAGTGAGAACTAAAGATAAATAACCTAAATAAATAAATAAAAAACAGGGTAACAGAAAAGCCTTACCGCTCCTTGAATATATCTTATTTATCTCTTCATTTAGGTGACATTGTCTTAAACTTCCTAATCACTCTTAGGTGGTTTTAGTTTTATCATCATCATCATCATCATCTGGACCCCCTTTCCCATTCTAGGGCAGGGTGAAGAGTAGCAACGTCCAGACAGCCCAGATTTGCCCAATCCAATGGGCCACACTTCCATTCACTCATCATTCAAGCCCCCGGAATCCTGGCTCTATCGGATACGGAAAAAACATTTACCACGTTCTGTAGCTTCACATAAACGTATCCTCAGCAATCCCATCTCCACTGCTCTTATTCTTGACTTCTCATTTTCACGTCACACCATAGTCTCACATCCATATGTTAAAGTTGGCACTAACACTCCTTCATGTAAGCCTTGTGCAGCTGCAGCGCTCAAACCTCTGTTTATTATCAAGACCTTCATTGCACCAGCTACTTTCCTTCGTTGTGTCATTCTACTTTCCACTTCTTTTGCACACTTTCCTCTCTTTTCTATCACTGTACCCAGGTATTTGAACTCTCTCACCAATTCCAGTCTCTCTCCATTCACTGTAACATCGCACTGGGAGTCGCCTTCTCTCTCAATAACCATCGCTTTACTCTTTTCTACATTTACTCTTAAGGCAAGACGTTCACAGACATCAGCAAAGCTCTGCACTAGCCTTCCAAGTTCTTGTCCAGTATTGGCAAGCAGTACTACATCATCAGCAAACAACACATTTGAGATATTCCATCCATCACCATTCATTACCAACGCCATCCCCCTCTCCATTACTCGTGTTTTTACTTCTCTCATCACCCATCCATAGATATATTGAACAATCATGGGGACATCACACAACCTTGTTGCACGTGCACACCGATCGTGAACCATTCGCTTAAATCCCCATTTACCCTTACAAATGCTTCGCTACCATCATAAAAACTCTTGATGGCACCTAGCAGCTTACAATCTACACCGTATATGCGCAAAACTTTCCACAATCCTTCTCTGTCCACTTTGTCGTATGCTTATCCAGATCCATGAATGCCATAAAAACCTTATGGTCCTTCTCAGAAGCCTTCTCTGATATCTGTCTCACTGCAAATATTTGATCTACACATCCTTTGCCACTCCTAAAGTCACCCTGTTCATCACACACTAGGACTTCCGATATCTCTCTTACTTTCTCTGTAATAATTCTTCCATATACCTTCCCTACCACACTCAATAGATTTATGCCACGATAATTCTTGCACTCACTTCGCTCACCTTTATTTTAGTACAGGGGTACAGTCACAGCCTTTTTCCACTCTGCTGGCACAGTTTCACTCATGCATGCCTTCTTTCATAATTTATCTCCAACAAGCACTTCATTCCACTCTCACCACTAGACTTAATCACCTCTTCATACACCTCGTCAACCCCAGCTGCTTTCCCATTTTTCAGCCTCTTCACAGCACTCTTCACCTGTGCGAGTGTCACTTCTCCTGGCACTGCATTCCTTCTTTACACACACACCAAACCAATAATGTTTACAGCCGCCCAGCCCTTTCTATTCCCATGCAGCAGGTTTTCAAAATATTCTGTCCATCTGGTCCTTACTTCATCCCCGTGGATTAATAATCTACCACTTACATCCTTCAAACCATCACATTTCTTTCCGCTTTCACTTCTACATTTCCGCACCTCTTTCCTAAATAACTTCCTATTTTCAGAGTAGTTTGCATTCATTTTTCTTCCTAGATCATCATTTACCTCCTTCTTTTTCCTCTTCACTAGTCTCTTTACGTGCTTCTTGCTCTCAATATATTCAGTTCTTATTTCAGTTGAACCCCTGCCCTGCTACCACTTTAGTCACTTCTTCCTATTTTCCTCCACTGCTCTCTTAACCTCTTCATCCCACCATGCCGTACCTTTCTTCTTTGTTGTTACTCTTGCCACACCACACACTGCTTTAGCATTCATAACTAAGCAATCCTTATATGCATTCCACAAGCTGTCCAGATCCATTTCATTCCAATTCACTGTTTCTAACTCATTCTTTACTTGGTCTTGTATTCATCTGCCATTTCTTTGATCCTCAGCTTCTCATCTTTCAGTCTCTCACCCTGACTGCTCCTCTCTCTCCTGATCCACTTCACTCCTCTCAGCTTGATCTTGCATACCACAATCATATGATCTGACAGACTTCCACATCGTCCTCTCAAGGCCATCGTATCAGCAATCATTCCCAAGCACGTAATCAATCAGGCTTCTTTCTACACGATCCCCGAACCCTGTATACTATGTATATGTGCGTCATTGTGTTTGAAATACAGTGCACAGTCTCCTCTCCTGACACATATCCTTTAGTTGCTTCCCATTATCGTTTTCTCCTGGTACACCATTACTACCCATTATGTTATCCTCAGGACGAGTGCCAACTCTTCCATTCATGTCAGCCATTATGATCACTTTATAGCTCCTGGGCATTTCTCCTACTGCTTCATCCAGCTCATCCCAAAACCTGTTTTAGTTTCAAAGGTAATATAAAAGCATTGTCTAATTTCTGACAAATACTTCATGAACTACATACAACAGAAAACTGAAATGCACCATGAAATTTGCGATAACTCTGTTGAGGGACTGTACAACAGCTTTGGTTGAATAGGATCCCCTTTGGTTATGAAAAGAGATGGAACATACAGGCTATAATTATACAGTGAGAAAAGAAAGAGACAGAGGGAGGGAGAAAGGTCTTCCCTAAGTTTAATACAATCGTCTGGCTATGACAACTTAAGAATGAGAACAGCCATCCACTTGATTAGCCCGCTCGATCGGTAGAGAGTTAGCTTGCGGTCCCGTGGGACCCAGGTTCGAATCCTCGTTGGTGCAGGGAACAGTTTAAGGATTTGAATTTCATTAAATCAGGCTTTACTGATCTACCAGAAGACCCGCCGACATGTCGTAAAAATGACCCCGCTAATACCAATACACCAGTCCTGTATGAGACAGCCCTAGCATGTATTCAATATGGACGGTGGGTGTTAAGCGCCGAAGTGGTGACATGTAGATTGTAGGAGGACGACTGGGCCTTGATAGCAGGCTGTGAAGCCTATGCCCAGAGTCGGACACATAAAAAAAAAAAAAAACCTCGTCATTTTCAGTTTGTCTTACTGTCACTGGACGATTTTATTCAGCTTAGGTTAGAACTGTTAAACTGGACGGACTAGATACAGTCTCCAGCAATGCCTTCGGGTACTAATTGGCGTTCTTAAGCTGATTCTAATGATTTGGATGGTAAAAAAGTAAGCTAGAAAAGGAAGTCCTTACACAGCGTGGTCCTAATTTGGCGCTCCACTAGAAATTCACTTGCTGGTAACTTACATGTTCTAGGGAACGCTTTGGGCTACTGGTGGGTGCATGGGTGTGGCACAGAGATTCGAATGAATGAAAAATTAAGTATAGTCACTGATAATGCTGACCGAACCCCTCCAGCAACTCACGGGAAGTCGCCCAGTGAAGTGGAGTATGAGTGCTATATATAAACCACCCTGCATTAACCCTATAGCTACTGTGAGTTTCTGTTAGCTTAAGAAAACTCACTCATGACCTGAATTTCATATGAAGTTAATTTTTGAAGAGAGATACAATGTAGGGTAGTGGATGTTTTAGCGGCCCTACTGAGAAAGGACAATGTTTGAAACCTTCCTTTTCTGTAGTTTCCAGATGATACTGTACAGCTAAGCAAAGACGAAGGAGAACTGCAAGGCTTGGTGAATGAGTCTGGGAGAGTGTGTAAGAAACCGAATCTAAAGGTGAATGAAGGGAAGAGTGAAGTTGTGGTCATCGACATATATGAAGTCACTGAGTTCACAATGAGGTTGGATGAGGAAGTAGAAAATGTGAGTGCATTTAAGAACATGGGTAGTGTGATGAGTAAGGATGGAAGTTTAGAGGGTGAAGAGCTTGACAGCGTGCAAGAGGGAAGAAAGGTTGCTTGTTCTTTTCAGTCAGTGATAAGAAATGGGAAACTGAGCATTGAATTAAAAATGTTGCTGCATAGTAGTATTGTGATACCAAATGTAACGTTTGAAAGCACTGACTGGACCTTGTTGGAGGGACACAGGGAGCAGTGGAAAGAACTTGAGGAACATGTGGAGCTCCAAGGCGAGACAGACTGACAAATGAGGAAGTGAAGAAGGGTTGAGGTGTGGATGTGGATGTGATAGAAAGCGTACGGAGAAATACATAGAGGTGGTTTGGCCATGTGGAGAGGACGGAAAGCGATAGAGTAACGAGGAGAGTATATGTGAGTGAGGTGCAGGGGGGAGAGCGAGGAGGAAACCGAGTATGAGATGGAGGGATGGAGTGGAGAGGTATATGGGAGCAGTGTGTGTGTGTGTGTGTATATATATATATATATATATATATATATATATATATATATATATTACAGTATCTATCTATCTATATATATATAAAGAAAGTTGTCTGAGTATTTGTCTCTATGTCTGCCTGTCGGTGTCCTCTACCCAAATCAAGCGGGATGAATATGCTACTCCCTAAACAGGTCTAATCAGTGTAACTTTTACGACGAATTTTGGTGTCAACAAACCGTCCTCATCAGTCATTTTAATGCTAAAGTACAAAAACAACAAGATATCTAGTCAAAGATGTCACATATCGAATTTGAAGGAAATCGGGTGAAAATTAGACGATTTTATGCCCATTTGATTTTAGGCCCGACCCACCTGACATTGACGCACCTACCGCTAACTGGGGGGTGACCCCCTGATGTAACGAGGCATGTTATCAGATGCAGATTTGAAAGATGCACATTTAGGCTTTCGTTTCATGTCGATATGACGAATTTGAAAGGAGTTATTCCGAGAACACGATTTTTTTAAAATACATTTTTGGCCCTACAGCCTGGGTCTTGGCCCAATTTGGTTCAGAATTTAAAACCGCACAGGTAGGTTTCACGTGAAGTTGCTAACAGACAGACAGACAGACAAACCGAGTGAAAACAATACCCGTCTGTCAGGGGGATAATGAGAATATACTTTATATATAAATAAATGTGAAGCTAGATGTCACGAGGAAAATAAAAATGTGTCTATGGACATCGATAATAACTATCTGGTCGATTAGCACGAGAGAATCGACTCGTGAAATCAAGTAGCTATTTCACTTTTACGCTGGCTTACTTTGCCAATTCTCTAGTCGATAATTTATTAAACTTTCTCAACAGTACGCAGCAGAGACTAAACGCTCAAGAACTCTGTATTACTGTACTGTTGGTCTCTCAAAAAATTAGTTCACCCCTTAACATTCAATAAATAATAATAAATACTTATAACAATAATAAACAGGATCTAGGCTGAGCCGGACTCCTAGCTGGCACAACGGATTTAAGAATTAATACCAAGAGCTGGCCTAAATACCAGTCGTGATTAATATAAGGAGTTGTTCTAACCTGAAGTAGCGAAAGTGTGCTAAATGTGGGGAAATCAAACACGACTGTTACATTTAACAAAGCTCAAGAAAACGAATTGTAAATTTATTAATTACATGAAAATAAATTTACGTTACATGAATCTCTTCAAAATCAGAGGAAATGAAATGCACTCACTCAAGCACTCAAACCAACAAATAACGCACTGAGCTAAATAACCATAGCCTAGGAAAACAAAAGAAATACTGGTCAGTGGAGATGAGATCGCTGCTACTACAGTTGATCACAAGGTTGGTGGGAGATTCGGGAATACGCCGATACTGCAGGATACTGAAGATCACTCAGAAGAAATCTATCCGCGTTAGGCATCGCACTCCGTGCTCTGCGACTATCGAGAGACAACTAAGCTCGATGCTGCCCAACACAAGGGCGTGTGAAAGGGGCGTGGTTTAACTCAACGGACAGAAAGGCAAGGGTCAGGGAACGATAATTCACAAAATATCGCTCAGTGGAATGCACTGTTTGTACATAGAGACAGTCACTCACGAGACAGTTACGAAAGTTTTGAAAACTCGATGCAAATATACGTGCAGAAGCAGACGGTTAAGAGAATGAGCGAAATTCTAAGGATTTCAGAATTGTTCAATCTTTCCCACAATGTAACGAACTGCGATACTAATTTCACGCTTTAAGAAATTCGTGACACCGTCCCGAGCCCCTCCGGGGCGGGGATGGGTTGTAATCCTGCCAACATGGTAGAATCTTGGTAAACAGGTACCATGAAAGTTTTTACTTTTGAAGTCATACTAATATTAGCTACAGCTAGTCAGCTGAGTGGAGAGATTGGTGGGATTGGCAGGGTGGTGTGGTGGGTGGGCAGGGTTGGTGGTGTGTGTGTAGTGGGAAAGGAGGTCCTTGGTAGGAATAGCTTAATGGGAAATATATCCCTGGGGAAGTACGTCCAGGGAGGAACATGGAATCAGTAGGCAAAAAGGGATACCTGAGGTCTTCTGCCACATGTATTGTGGCCATCCAGTGTCCGAGGCAATGACGGTATACACGATCAAAGGGTTTCACCCGCGCAACACCGGGTACCCCTGCTAGTTTATAATATTCCCAGTGTACAAAGCTCTGTACCGTTTACTTTATTTTTGCAACTGACGTATGATTTACACCGTTAAGCAAGAAATCAGTGATTCAGCCAAAGATCACACCTGTCTAATCTTCAGACAAAATCTTGAGTGAAAAAAAAAAACAAGTCCGACCACATATATTTTGGCCTAACTTTGGCTACCATCACAAGGGTTCTTTCTGCAGTTATCTTGGCAAGTTACTCGTTTGCGTCAATCTTGAACAATACGAGATATGATGTGGGATGTCAAGCGTATGTAAGAGATCAGAATGTGGGGATATGCCATTCACTGATGTGTGATGATCACATACGTATTTCAGAGTATGAGAATGAATATGCAATAATACATGGGACTTTGTCAATAACAGTAAAGATTTGTCGGTTTAATCATAATGATTTTATTGAAAACAGAATTTAAATGCGTGTGTCAACATCAATACATGACCATGAAGAAATAGAAAGGAACACCAACGAGTATATTACACATTTGTAAACAGATATTTAATTGCAAAAGAAATTTGTACTAGCAACCCAGCATGATGTATGCAAAAACCTGGCAGAATTTTGAAGAAGCACTCTTAGTTGACTAATACCTTCTAAATGAATCTCCTGTCACGGTACGGCAGGAAAATAATGGCGAATGTCTGTCAGACTGCACGACATTTCTCATGGGTAATTTTCCGAGAGATTAAAAGACAATATTATCCTTCTAGTATCCAGTGAAAATAGCTGTACCATT
>JAGKTI010020349.1:0-16390 GCA_018397915.1 Birgus latro | reverse complement strand
GTCGTAACTAAGAAGTGGTTCAACCCTTTTATCCCGAAGGGTTCTTAACCTGAGCTCAATAACATCGTCCGACGTTAATCTTAAACTATAAAAGTAGGTCTTGTTACTGAAGGTGTTTGACGGCAACACCACATGAGATTCGTGCATATCAAAAGGTAACGTGAAGGTCATTTGAGAACATTACTTTTTAAACCATCACTACTTCTGGTCTAACGAAAGCTTAAAAAAAAAAAATGTGACGGTAGTAAGAATAAAAGACATCGTGCTGACAGTATTAATGAAGTGTCTAAAGCCATCTGGTGATGTAATTTCGGCAAAATGCAAACTTTACCGCTTTCTGCTTATAGTAGGAGAAACAGCAGTAGTCTCGATGTCATCAGGGATAACACTTTTTCAAGGCGTCAGGTTTGCATAGCATAGCCAATTTTCTTGTATATTATTTAGTAGACTAGTTGGTAGCTGGGCAGTGGGGTAGGTGGGGGCGTCCACCATTCATTCTTGACAGTGCGAGTGATAAGCCTTTTTTTTTTTTTTTTAGCTCACGAAATATAACTGTTGGACGGTGACCATATAACCAAATGGACGTGTGCTGATTTAGTTGGTTAAGGTGCTCCAACCGGATGTACACCTTGAGGGTTTACATCCGAGTGGTTGGCATTTAATGCTGACATAATGCCGTTCAGGATAGGGACTGCTTTCTTGCTTGCAATGTCAGAACTGAGCAGCTTAATCCTGGATTCCTACGCTCCTGATGATGCAACAAAGGAGAATGGTAGGAAAAATATAGAGGATTTGTTCGCATCTGAGATAGGTCTGTAACCCATTTTCAGCATAGCTGATGGCTGATTGTAGTCAGATTGGAGGGTATAATTGACTTGTAGAAGACTCATTCATATACCATAACTAAGGCTCATCGAATTTCATGCAACCACGACTTAGGATTTGAGTTGAGAGAGGCCCAGTTCCGTTACTTGAAAACAAACCTATTACAGTTAAAGATTTCTGTGCCATTAGAGAGACTTTATCTGTGGAGACTTTTTAACCCATAGACGACGACAGGCCACTCCTTATAGGGAATAAAAACTTCTGGCGGTAGCAGAATTTACTATACTGTAGTTCATTTACATCAATGGCTCATATTTTTCGTCCTTTTGCTGCATTTTTTACGTAGCTCAATGGCGAAAGAATGCTCCGGCTGTACATCTCCATAGCACTTTTCGTGACTGACACCATATTCTGGTGTTCATCTGTTGTTATAACTGGACATTGAAGAAGGAGAGATGGTAATTTTGAGCCACGTTAGTGACATGTAGAGGTGTTGGTATGTAGGAGGACTGCTGGGCCTTGATAGCAGGCTACGAAGCCTATGCCCAGAGTCGGACACAAAAAATATATATATATATATATATTTTTAGTTATATATATATATATATAGTTCTGATTTGTCTCTGTGTAAATGGGTTATTATCTATATAATTTCTATTAAGAACATTTAGGAGGATATCAAAATGTAATGTGCAAAATAAATCGCCCAGGAAGAGGTGTTAAGAAATCTTCCAGGCCAACGAAAACACGGTCCACAGACGCCTCTGTGGGTCGTATTCCAAGTTGCCGTTGAAATTTCGTAACATCTCTTCCGTGGTGATTTATTCAGCACTTTGGACAGAGGCATCATCTTTTTTTGTTACTGGTGCAACCTGTGTGAATATTTAAACGATAAAAATAGCATGCGAATTCGCTAAGATGTCATACGCTAAATAAATCGCAACCGCTAATGATGATGTGTGACGACCCTGCGTAAGAAGAGTCAAGAGAATAGGGACCTCGGATTCACAGACTTACTGTAAGATGTATAAAATAAATGTATAAGATGTATAAATGAAGACATGAATAAATTGCCCCCCCCCCAAAAAAAAAAGCAAAAAGCTGCGACGCCTCCTATGCCATCTAAAATACGACCTTGTGTAAGAGGAGTCAAGAAAAGAAGTTCGTGAGATTCATATATTTACGATCAAGTCTCTGTAGTATCTAAGATTGTTTTCCCAGGGCACACATAAAAGATACGGGGGGGGGGGGAGCACTCCTCTAGTTTCCTCCCAAAAAAGAGAGAACTAAGTTTTTGTTAGAACACGAGGATTCAACGCCCTCCCTATTGCCTTTCCCGCAAAACACAGTTCACAGTTACGGCAGGGAGATGATTGTAAGTTTTGCCCGAGATATACGAAGAGTCTACTCTCCTTGTCCTTCCTAAAAAAAAAAAAAAAAAAGCTTGAGACCTCATCACACGTAAGATACTGCGCTATCTTCGTGTCGCCCTTCCTTAAAAAAAAAAAGTTCATGTAAGGAATGAATAAAAAGTCTGTGATGTAAGAAGAAAAGACCAAGAGGCAGGGGAAGATTCTACACTCTCCTCTCCTCGTCCTTCCTGAAAAAAAAAAGTTCATGGTTTTGAAAGGAAGAACAAGAAGTACAGGAAGCTTCTACAGTCTCTTTCTTCTTGGCCTTCCTGAAAAGAAAAAAAAATCATAGTTACGACAGAGCACTGATCGCAAGAATGTGCTGGGAGAACGAGGTATATCATTAATTTCCTAGTGTCTAGGGTTGACCAAGAAAAATATTAAAAGAACCTTTGAGCATCAACGTTACTACCCAGCAATGATCCCTTTTTCCTTCCACTACATTTCGATGCTTCTTGTAATACTCCACTACTCAGTCTTTCAACCTGGTTCTCTGCCTACCTCTTTTTCTTTTATCGAACTTTTCTTGGGCTCCTCCACCTAATTCATAGCTGTCTCTTTTCCCACTCCCCAACTTTCATTCATATACTCCCTTTACGTGGCTCTTAGTTCCCTTTTCTCCTCGCATCCACCTCGCGTCCATCTATCTACTCCTGCCTGGTTCTCATCAACCTCTTCTCCCATTGACACCACTTTCCGTCATTTACTCCTGTTTTAGTTCTCTGCCTACCTCCTCGTCTCCCATCCACACCACCTTATGTTCCTGCCATCTGGTTCTCCCATCCACTCCACATTTCCTTGTACTCGTTTCATCTGGCTCTCGGTCCACCTCTTCTTCGTCTTCTTCCATGCACCCTGCTTCTCCTTATCCATCTTCCCTCTGTCCACCGTAGCTTCCTCCATATATTCCTTCTACTCTGCTCTCTCCCTACCTCATCTTCCATTCATCCCACCTTTCCTTATACTCTCTCCTTCTAGTTCTCTGCGTACCTCCTCTTCTCTTATCCCATCCACCCCATCGTTTCTCTCATCTCCCATCCACTCCACATTTCCATATATTGTTTCCACTTGGTTCTCTTCCAGTCGTCCTACCACTTCTTCTCCCATAAACGTCTCCTAATGGTTCCACTTGGTTCTCTTCCAGTCGTCCTACCACTTCTTCGCCCATAAACGTTTCCTTATACTCTTTTCACCTGATTCTCGGCCATTCTTTTTTTCTCCCAGTCACTTCATCGTCGGTCATAAAGGCTCATATTCATGCTGGGATGAGAAACTTGATAGCACTTCTCTCACAGCTATTTATTTTGCCTATTACACATGAATATCCTCTTTTATCTTTCTATTATCGCCACAGTTTGAACCAGTAACACACATGAGAATAACGAGGTGTAACAGCAAAATAAATCGCGTAGGATGTGTTATGAAAGTTCCAAAGCAGGCGAGGACGCGGCTCATATGCTTCATAACATAATCCTTCCATTACATTCTCGGCCCACCTCCTTTATGCATTGAGATCCCATCATCATTTAACCTCTTACGCCCGCATTCTTGGTGGGATAGGAGGCTTCGCAGTGCCTCTTCCTAAGCACTATATTTAACTACTTTCTCGCTTATGTTAAGTATGCATGCTTAATATCGACAGAGAGGCAGGTGGAGGGACAAGATAATGAAGTATATGAGAAAGGGGTGCGGATGGAAAGAGAGGAAGTAGGTCGAAGCGAGTGAGAGATTGATTATAGTCGGCTTGTTTTCACTTGACGGACCTTTCTCCACAATCTGAAAGCCAATTCGTGCTCAGATACAATGGGTTTTATTATATGAAGTAGGGATGAATCACTTTGGTTTTCAATCATATCTACTCTCTAGTCGAATTAGGCCGCGAATCAGGTGCAGGGACTAAACAGTGGTACATATGAGGGTAGATGGCTGGGAGATGTTGGCAGAGAATCTAAAGGAGAAAAAATGAAGTGGAGGATATTTATATTTGAGCGTGAGGTAAACGTTTAAGAGGGTCGTGTGACTGGAATAAGAAGGAAAGCAGACCGATAATAAGGCTGAGAGACAAGGCAGTGGTGTATATGAGTCGGGTGGTTTGAAGAAGAAGTAGAGCGAGAAAGTAGTGGAGGTATAATTAAGTCGAGTATATGAGTGTGAGCAAGAAGGTTTATGACTTTCCTAATTGAAAAAAAGGAGATGCAGTCTTGATTAATCCATTCACTAAAAGAGGTATCTTATATGAAAGGGAAATTTATCTGGTGGTAAAAGAAAATAATATAATAGTTTATAGTGATGATGGAGTTAGAACTTCTTAGTGGCATAGGGGGCTTCGCAGCATCTTTTCCTTAGCGATTTATTTAGTCCATTACACCTTGATATTCTTACGCACGTTATTTCTATGGTTTTAATATTGACGAAGTTTACATCAGTATAACACGATGGACTATTACAATACAATGAGTACAATAAATCACAACGAAACAGATGCCAGGAAATCCCTAAAGCCAGTTAGCATTACGGTTTTGAGTGCTCTGAGTCAAAGGTATGAAATCTAAGCCGCGACAGACATATAAAATGAGTTCCGTGGGTAGTAAGCCACTTCATGTGTTTGCATAATGTTGGCTACCTGTCATTTCATAGCGATACCATATACACTACAGACTGACTCACAGGGAAAGTAGCCATTACAACACAGGCAATGTTCATTTTGCATATTACGCTTTTTTATCATCTTTGTAAGTTCCTGGGGCAAACTTGGTCGATATCGGTAGAAAATAATTAACATCAAAGGTGTAATAAAGGTGCCAAGGAAAAAATGGGTGCTATGAAGCCATAGGTGTCACCTAGATTTCGACCCTCTGACCCAGTAACACCATAAAGGCTGATATTTTCGCGCCATAGCCCTCATTTGCAGGTCAGTGAGGCAAGTAATGAGAAAGGAAGATGAGGAGCCCTTTATGATTGCATGAGGGGAACCAGTGATGGGAAGAAGGTCTTTGGAATGTAAGAGATTCATTGGGAGGGACGGCGTGGAACGAAATAAAAGGAAGTTTGGTTTGGTGAGGGAAAACGAGATGGACAGAAGACAGAGATGCAAGCCAAGAAAGATAGTGTGGAGTGATATGAAAAGAGCTTGGAATGGTGGAGGAAGACGTGATGGAGACAGCTTGGTACGGTGGAGGATGAAGTGATGGAGAGAGCTTGGTATGGTGGAGGAAGACGTGATGGAGAGAGCTTGGTATGGTGGAGGAAGACGTGATGGAGAGAGGAGAGAGACTCTGGAGAGATGGCGTGGTTTAGTGAAGGAAGACGTGATGAAGAGAGGAGAGAGATTCAGATGGAGAGATAAGATGAAATGAGAAACGAGGGAGCTTTAGTGTAGGTACACGATGCAGAGAAGAAAATATGCATAAAGATTGTATGGAACGAGATGGGGAACTTGGCTTAGTGGAAGAAGACGTGATGAAGGAGGGATGCCATAAAGCGAGTCAAGGAGAAGCTTTGTCTGGTGTAGGAAGACGTGATGGAGAGATGACGTGGAGAGAGACATAAGAGAGGGGTAGCTCGGAGAAAGAAGGCGTGATGGAGAGTTGGTGTGGAATGAGTTATGCGGGAGATTGTTTGGTGGGGATGTGATGGAAAAATGTTGTGGTAAGTCACATGAAGAGGGTAGTTTGGTGGAAAAAGATGAGATAGACATGACATGTAGAACGAGAAGCGATGGAGTTTGATGTAGTGGAGAAAAAAATTGGTGGAGGGATGGTGTGGAATGAGATATGAGAGAGTTTGGTCCGGCTAAGGAGGACGTGATGAAGGTAGATGCGGCATGAGATGCAAGAGAGTTTGAATCATGTGGTGGAGGAAGACATGATAGAAAGATGGCGAGGAACGAAATGCTTGGCGGTACATTACAGTGGTGGATCCCTAGAGATGGAACCGAGGCGTAATAAGAGGCGGGTAAGTACGAACAAAGGTGAACAAAATAATTTACGACGTGAGGGGGAGAATGGTCTGGAGGAGGAGGGCGAGATGTACAGTGGTTCCTGGAGACGGTACTAGGGTGGCCGAGTCTCCGTTGAAATTGAGACGTAAGAGGAATCGAGAAATTAAGGACAAAGATTAGCAAAATAATTGAGGAGACATGGGAGAGTTTGGTCTTGTGGAGGAGGATGTGATGAACATAAATTCCTGGAGACGATATACTGTATTACTGGAGTGCTCAGTCCCTAGAAGCGGAATTGAGGTGTGGATGAAGGATTTGGACAGGTAAAGGATAAAGATGAGCAAAATCCTTTACGATAATGTTCTTCTTGCAATTAAGTTATATAATTATGTTTTTGCCAGAGGATGAACAAAATTTCCTGGAGACATTTTAGAGTGGTCGAGTCCTAGTGATGGAACTGAAGTGTATGAATAGGGCAGGTAAAGGTTGAAGATCATCATATCAATTTACTGTGTTAAAAGTGGGTGTTCGGAAGGATTTAATAGCTAAGAATGGGTTTATCATTAAGGTTTAATATATAAGGTATAAGAAATGTATAATAACGTACAAGCAAACTAAGGCCACATAAAAAAAGTATATATATTTGTTTAGCGTCCGCCCACTTCATTTTCTCATGGTCGGGCGGGCCTTTTTTTTTGGGGGGGGGGGGGTTATAGCAGGATAAGCGAAAGACATCCATGGTATACATTCATAGCCGCATGGTATGGTAGAGATGTATGAAAGGCCATAGAAACCGTGTATGAAGCTAAGAAGAGACGAAAACATGAACATCTTGTTGAATCCTTTGTTTGAAAACATTTTGCCGTATTTTTAAGCATTAAAAAAAAAAAAAGTGAGGGTCGGGATCATTTCCACGGTCGGGCGGGGACGGTAAATAAGTAATTTTTTTTATGTGGCCTAAATTAGACTGTGAGAAATGGAGGGTTTAGAATAGGGTTAACAGTCGAGAGGGGGTTTATCTTCGAGGATACAAAATGATCTGTATGTATTTTAGGGAGAAAAGGTTTACAACCTCCTCTACCATATTTTCCTCTCACAGCTAGTATTTCCTTTTGCTGCGGGAGCAAGAGAGATGACGCTTCCTGCAATAACAGATGTTAGGTACAAGAATATTATCATGTTATTTTATAAACTTAGACCAAACCTTTTAGATATCCATGGTTTTCTTAATAATAATAATAATAATAATAATAACAACAACAACAACAACAATAATAATAATTTTTTTTTTTTATTATTATTATTATTATTATTATTATTATTATTATTATTATTATTCAGCTATGAGGTACATAATGCATGGAAATCGTTCTTAGCTACGGTTTACTCAACAGTGTGTAGGTGTCCCTAGATTGTGAAACATACAACCATATTCTGGCTGTCATAAGAGACTTTGTGATGCATTTTTCTTAGCGATTTATTCTTCATTTTACACCAAAGTTTACACTGTATGGTGTACATGTATATCTGCTTAATATCGACACACTTTGCATCAGTAAGATGCATGAAGATTATTCATTTGTGATGTTCAAAATAAATCACTGAAGAAAAGGTGTTAAGAGATCTCCAAGTACATGAATAACATAAAATGGCATACACAGGATGTTATGTAGTCTGAGGTTCAGGCGTGAACAAAAGTTAGTCGACATTTCTCTGCCGGCTGGGGCGGTAGAGGGTATTACATGAAGTATTTGTATGTAACAGCATATGAAGCACACAGCATAAGTACATGAGAAGGAAGGACACTCTGACCCGTACTCACGTCGGTTATGGAGGCTCCCTAACACCTTTTCCTAACGATTTATTTCGTTTACTTCATCGTACTGTCCGGTTCTGTGTTATATAAATCCTTCCAATATCGCCAGACTCTGCATTAATTACGTACAAAAAGGTACTGACCAGCCATATCCAAAAATAAATCGCCAAGGAAGAGGTGTTAGAAAGCCTCCTTACCCGACAAAAATACGGGCCTCTCTGTCGCTCGGAGAGGAATGAGGAAATGTGGATGGTAGGACACAGTGCTGGAAGAGGAGCGTAGACCAACTTTTCATATTGACTGCACCAACATAAGCCTTTCAGCCTGTGGACGCCATGCTACCGATCAGTGATTTAATTAAGCTTAGATGAGTAGTAATACAAGTGGTTGTTGGTGGCAACTCTTCCTTAGCAATTTCATTCTCCATATTACAGCCCAGTTTTCACTCGTTACATCATGGAAACAAACTATGTCAGCATGAAAGCCGTATAAATAGTATGGAAGCGAATGTTAGAGCGTCTTATGTAAACTACGAAGCTTCCTAGACCTCTCTAAGACCCCAACTCGTTCACTGTGACAGACTTTTTCGTAAGCAGAAAAAAATCGTCTGGTGATAGCTAGTCAAATATAAAATCCTACTGCTGGCCATCGGGTCCCAGGGGCGCGATATGTTCTAAGTGGCTGAGGAGACTTCGTAGCACCTCTTTCTTAGTTATTTATTTTGCCTATTACTAGTATGTCTTCACTGATTTGTATCGTTTTCATCAGGAACATAACAGAGGATCCTATGTACAATGTCCAGAATAAATCGTTAAGGAAGAGGTGAACTTTATCTGCTTGACCAACTCACTTCTCCCATCGTCCAGCTAAACTCCTGAATCTCACCATAGTCTGTCCGAACCCCATCACAGTCCCATATAAACTTCTGAATTCTGAATGAAGCCAGACCCCTGAAATTCAACTGTTCCAGTTTAAACATAACCAGTCTTCCTCCGATCTGAAACCAACCAGACTGAACATCCCTTCCAGGTTGAACCAAACCAGGCTGAACATTCCCTCCAGTTTAAACCAGCCAGTCTCAACACCCCCTCCATTTTGAACACATCCAGTCTGAACATCCCCTCCAGTTTGAACCCAACCAGTCTAAACGCCCTCTCGTTTGAACCCAGCCAGTTTGAACATCCCCTCGTTTGAACCCAGCCAGTCTGAACATCCCCTCGTTTGAACCCAGCCAGTCTGAACACTCCCTCCAGCTTGAACCAGTCCAACTAATCTGAATACCCCCTCCAGTTTGAACCCAACCAGCCTAAACCCCTCCCCCTCCCCAAACCTGCGCCCCCACCACGGTCCGGTTGGTGACCCCAGCCAAGGCCTTGCCCCAGCCCGTCTTGTCTCTCCTCTCTCCCTCTCCCTCCTTTCTCCATCCCTCCCTCTCTCCCCCCCACCGGTGCCCAAAATAGGTCGCCCCCAGGAGCTCTCGCGGGAGGCTGTCTCATGGCTGCCTCTGCCCTTAAATTCTTTTGTGCTATGACGTATTTTGATTTCTTTTAATTCTTGTTCCCATCAAGGGATTTTAATTAGTTTTGAGAGGATTTGTCGAAGTAGACGGGTTAAATACAGCCTTCATTTACCCCATTCACTGCTGCAGTTCTTTCCATATCATTATCACTATTGCCGTCATCATCGTCATCGTCGTCTTCGTTTTCGTCCTCATCATAATCCTAACCGTCTTTTCCACTAATAAATGGGATGGGAGGGCTCCAAAAACTGAAACAGGAAAGTAGAAAAGCCAGAGGACTATCGAGCAAAGTCTTAGTGAAGTGGTCCGCACATCCATGCACTTATTCAAGTCTTCGAAAGTCTTGGCTTTTACTTCACAGGCCAAACTATCCAAACAAAACAGCGCTTGATAATTAAGGCCTAAGTTGAATATAATCATCTGGTGGAGTCCTGCATCAAGTTTTCTTTAGCGAAATAAACAGTCTGGAGATACGTAAAGCTCGTAATTAGTACCTACCAGGCAGTACTGTAGAAGGCATAAGAGGCTTCGTAGCTCATCTTCCTTATATTCTGCACACTTCGCTTCAGTGTCCTCCTGTATATAACTGATGTGTACACTGTCGATAAAAACTATTTAAATAACACAGAATTATCTGAAGTTGCAAAATGAAAAGTATATCGCTAAGAAAGGGATGTTACGAAGCCATCTATGCCGCCCAGAATAAGGCCCAATGTTTTATCAAGTTACAACTGCTGCTACAAGATCTCTTACATATGGAGCAAAGAGAGAGAGAGAGAGAGAGAGAGAGAGAGAGAGAGAGAGAGTTTCCACAAGGAAAGGGTAGGAGTTGGGGGGTAGGCCGACGGATGGTGGGTTGGCGGAGCGCCTCTTTGATACTGCCAGCCCACAGTATCACGTTAGCGGTGTTACTCTTGTCATCAAGCTAAGAGATACCGTTGCCTAAAGTATATTTACTCTAATTTGACAAAGATTAATAGTCCCTTTCGGAGCGGTTGATGGCCACATATAGTCGGCTAGAGTTGATATGCTGTACTTAGTAACCAAGAAGATGCAGTTATACCGTTTAGCTATGATAATGCTTATCGAAACTCATGTAACTACGACTTGTATTTCAAGCTGTGAGTGGCCCACTGATGAAAACAAACCGACTAGTAACGGGTAGGTGGCCGGGTGGTGGGGTAGGGAGGAAGGCCTCATTGAGATTGCCACACCACAAGATCACGGTAGTGGCGTTACCTTTGCCATCAGGTTATATAGGGTGGCCAGCGAAACGGTGGCCAACTTCAGGAGGTAATTTTGAAGTTTGAGTGAATAATGTATAATTATCATTGGTCCAGTTCTCCACCGTTAAGGAGATTTAATTATTGGTGACCTTTTGGCCGAATAATTAGGGATACCATTTTCCCCATAAGGCCAAGAGTTACTGTACCTCTGTAACGGTTGACCATTAGTCCCATTGTGATATATTTCTTACTCAAAATTAAACCAAGATTAACCTTCTGAAGTTAGGCACGCGTTGCACAGGACACCTTGCATATTTTACAGGACGGTCACTGAAAAACGCATACCATTAATCTTAGCCATAACATATCCCGACTGCAAAATTACTGACTCCTTCATATTTCAGTCCTACTGTGTGTCCGAGCTAGCGAAGATTAATGGTTGTATTTTGAGTGGCTTGGAAATTTCGCTAACACACCAACCTTAGCGATTTATTTTGCATATTACACCTTAACTTTCTCTTGTTTGCTATCTATATAGTTATCATAGTTAATACCGACATAGCAACAGATAAGATGATGCTGAAGAGTAAAGTGCAAAAATAAATCGCCAAGGAAGAGGTGCTACACGAAGCTTCCTTTGCCATCTAGAATACGGGCTAAAGGTCCATTAAGTTACTGTTGATACAAGGTTTCTCTCACACGGATACAGAAATAGCAGCAGCATGGAGTAGGATATAGAACAGGAAAAGAGAAAAGATTGTTGGAATTGTAGTGAGAAAGAGAAGAAAGAAGTGCTATAATTTCGGTAATAGCTGAGTACTTTTTTTTTTTTTTTCAGCTGAGAGTAATCATATCATGAGGATTAATGACAGTATAAAAAAAATCACTACTCTTGGTATTATGGTATAGATGGTGTGTGGCCGAGTTGACAGATAAAGTTCCATCAAGTTCCATTACAAGGTCTCACACACAAGGCGAGAGGAAGAGACAGGGGAGGGGTGAGGAGAGGCAGCAGGGTAAGGAGTATGGAGGAAGGAAGAGAGAGATGGGGGGGGGGGGGAGAGGGCGGGGGAAAGGGAGAGACAACGGAGGGGGGAAGGTAGCGTGCGGAGAGAGGAGGAAGGGAGACGTGGGGTGGGGGTGTGGGGTGGGGTGGTGAAGGAGGGGAGAGGAAGTTTTATTCAGACCATGCTACTACCCTAAAAGACGACGATGGCGGGGTTATTCTTGCCTTCAGATATAGGGAGAAAACTGTCTCTCAGAATCATTTCACAACATGGGATTTAGGACAACAATCACTGCTTTTTATACATATGGGTATCGTGGGGTAGCCGAGGAGATGGAGTTAATTTCCATCAAGTTACTGTACAGGCACGGGAAGAGAGCAGCAGCGTGGAGGAGTGAGGTGAGGTGGGGGGGTAGGTAGAGGGGTTGTGGTGGAGGTGGTGTGGAGGGGGATGTGGCCTCATTCAGACTGTCACCCAACAAGAACGTGTCTGCACTATTACACTTGGCATTCAGGAATGTTATTCTGCCCATAGCAGTACTACTCTTGCCTTGTCAGCAGTGGTACTCTTCCCATATCAGCAGTATTATTCTTGCCTTGTCAGGAGTGTTACTCTTGCCATGTCAGCGGTGTTGCTCTTGCCACGTCAGCAGTTTTACTCTTGTCATAAGGATATTTTATTCTTTGGGAGAAGTAGGGAGAAAAAGAACCCTTAATAAGACCAGAATTTATCGCTTAGGAAGAATTTTTAACCTCTTGAATGAGTGATTTTTTTTCTTTTTAGTTTACGAGTATTCTTGCTGCTACCAGACGATTTTATTCATCTTAGGACTGACGGGGTGTATTTAACTGCTGCTGTATTTACCCTCCTTCATTTCGGAATGGCAGTCCAGTGCTTTAAAAAATCGTCCAGAAATGTCAAGAAGAAAATAAAGAAGGACGTCTCGGACTCAGTGGGTTAAGACTCCAGTATATGATCATTTACTTCTATCCCCATTTCGGTATCATGGTTTGGCTGCTACTACAAGGCCTCTTATACATGGGGAGAGAGGGAGAGTAGCAGAGTGGAGGTGTGAAGAGGATGAGAGAGGTGGAGGGCAGGTTGTGGTAAGGTAGATGTGGGGGTAAAAAGATGGGGTGGTGGTGACGTTGTAATATGTAAACTAAATCGCTAAGGAATAGGTGCTACGAAGTTTCCTATGTTACCTAGAATGCGGCTGTATATAATCAGACATCGCGTCAAAATTATGACATCTCACTGTGGCCGAACTAGCGGAAATATAGTTCCATCAAGTTACTGCGGTTACAAGGTCTCTCACACTCATTGAGATAGAGAAAAGGAGTAGGAGCTAACGTGAAGCGCGCGCGCGCGGAGAGAGAGAGAGAGAGAGAGAGAGAGAGAGAGAGAGAGAGAGGTGGCGGGGTTTGACAGTGGGGTGGAGGGTAAAGTGACTTCATTCAGATCTTACAGAAGGCTTGGTGGCTTGGTCGGTTTGTGGTGACTTTGCAGTAGGAGGGAGCTCTAGAATCGTATTTCAGGCAGCATTGGAGGCTTCGCATCACCTCTTCCATTGCGATTTATGTTGCCTATTGAATCTCAGTATACTTATGTTATGGCAACTTGAAACAGAATAAGATGTAACATACAAAATAAAGAGCCGAGAAACAGGTGCTACGGAGCCTTTAGACTGGTGGGCTTGGGTGGGTACGAGCCCCACCTATTGCCACTAAGCTTGTGGGGTGGATGCTCAGTCTTCACAGTTTCAGCGCAACAAGGAAATAACTAAACCTAACACCGTGCCACTGTCTACTATCACTGTCTTCTGTTTTACCGTCTATGTCTTGTATCTGATCTACCCTCCTCCTAACGCCTCTCGGACTTGACTCTTTACAGACCTTTCCACGTTAGCAGCATTTTGCTTGCCATCTGAGTAGTTAAATCATCATCATCATCATCGTCGTCGTCGATATCGTCGTCGCGATCTATTTTACTACCCTAGGATATGGTGAGGTAGGGCCCAGATAGCAAGAAAACCCTGACAGAGCGAGAATAAAGCATGAACTTCATAGAGAATTGAGCGAGAACTAAAGAACAGAAGACTGAGAAGAAAGGATATAATGAGAACTAAAGATGAGAAAAGACAGAGGGGAGGAGAGGAAGGATAGACCGTGAGCTGAAGAACAGAAGAGAAAGATGAGAGAAACGTGTTTATTCTGGAGTAAGGAGAATGTA
The DNA here is from genome assembly GCA_018397915.1 of Birgus latro. Taxonomy (NCBI): domain Eukaryota; kingdom Metazoa; phylum Arthropoda; class Malacostraca; order Decapoda; family Coenobitidae; genus Birgus; species Birgus latro. The sequence goes on along the minus strand of JAGKTI010020349.1, from coordinate 2,413 downwards.
GTCGCAACCAGAAATCTAGGACAAGATAATCGTTGACTTCTCTCTAGAATACGGTCTCGTGGCATATGGTTGAGCAGGACAAGGTTCCATCTAGTTAATGTCGGTGCTAACCCTCTTCACACACACAGAAAAGGAGGGAGTTGGCTATTAGCGTGGAAAGGTGAAGTGGCGTAGAGAGAAAGGTGTATGGAGTGAGAATGAGAGGGAGGTGTGAACGGATTAGGAGAGGGTGGTGTTTGTGGTGAGATAGAGAATAGAGAATGAGTGTGTGAGGTGAGACGGAGAGTGGGGTCTGTGGGAGTGAGGAGGAGAGAAAGATGTAGATGAGAAAGAGGGGTGTATGGAATAAAAAGGAGAAAAATAGAAAAAAGGGAGAGGTGATGAAATGGAAGGAGATAAGGGTTGGGAGGATGGGTATTTGAGAGAGAGAGAGAGAGAGAGAGAGAGAGAGAGAGATCGCTGGATGGGGAAAGGAGGAAGGAGAAAGAGGTGTGTAGAGTGAGAAGAAGAGGTGTGTACAGTATGTGGGATGGGGGGTGGGGTGAGGAGTGGCCTCATTCAGTCTGCCATCCTACAAGATCACGTCACCAGCGGAGTTGCTCTTGTCCGACATTGATCCCTCTCCCCCGTTGTGGCACGTTCAGCATTAGTGAGCCTGGGGCCATTTTTCTTGTTCCCCCACACAACTTCACAACGCCTGACGGATATTACCCTAACATAACCCACGCTGCTCCGAGTTGCTGCTATGTTCTTTTGCTTTCCCCTTTAGTTCTTACCTTGAGTTTATTCTCTTTAGGTACTTTGCTATGTCTCTTAATTTTTGTTCCTCTGCTCACACCTTTACACCAGCAGAAGGATATTACCCTAGCGTACGCCACCCTGTTCCGAGATGCTGTGTTCCTTTGCTCTCCCCTTTTAGTTCTCTTCTTAATGTCATCGTGATGTCTGCTTTCTTAACACTTACACTTTACACCACTATATGGATATTACCCACACTGCTCCGAGACGTGTGTTCTTGTTATCCTATATCTCTTCCTTTACTATATTTAGCGCGTTTACGTTAAGCTTACAAAGATTCCTAACCTTTTCCAGAACGATTGACGGGCAGGTGTAGTCGGATTGGACCATGAATTTGACTAGTGCTCAAGGAGATTCATTCTTATACCATAAAAAAAAAAAAGATAATCGAATTTCATGCAACCATGACATTTTAAAGTTGTGAGTGGCCCAAGTCCATATGAAAAATAAGTTGTGGAATGTAGTTTCTTTCGGCTACTGCGCTTCGTTTTTTCACTAATCAGTTACTTGTCCCCAGCACTTTCACATGGATGCCGCGAGATGTATGTTCTTATCCCCTCTCTTTCTCCCATTAATTTTATAGGACTGGTCCAGTTTCCTCAGATGAAAACAAACTAGCTGCAGTAGTGTGGTTTTCCATTTGGCCGCCGTAGTGTGGTTTTCCATTTGGCCGCCGTAGTGTGGTTTTCCATTTGGCCATTGCGCTTCGTCTCTTGGCAGATCAATTTCTGTTGTCACCACACTTTGACACCGTTGCAGAGAGGAAATGCACAGTACATTGTTATCCTCTGTTGCTTTCTTAACTCAAGCAGTTGGTAATATTCACTTACACTATTGCGCTCCATCTCCTCTTGATAGATATCAACTTCCTGCGCCCCACCTTCACACCGCTGGAGTCGGCTGGATCATATTAATAAAAAAAAAACGTCATTATTATTATTAAGAACTCCACATTATGTGGAGTCCTTATTGATATTGTAGATTTTTTTTTTTTTTTTTTAGGGGGGGAATAGATCTAGAAGGCTGGCATTCCAAAACGGTTCGAGATAGACAGTAGAAATTTTCAAGAGTGATGTATCTTGGTTGCAGGCTTCTTTGGGCACATTTTTTTCCCTATCACTAGTGCCACACTAGCGCCCTTTATGTTATTTTTTTCAGTTTTTGCTCTCCTGCACAGCAAAAACTACTGAATCGATTGCTTTGCAAATGTTCCAGTATGTAGTCGTCAGCATACACTAGTGCACTTGGGTATTGATATTGAGATCCAACAAATACTTTTTGAAATGCTGAGGAAAATAAAAAATCGATGCCTCATGCTTGAAAGTACTAAATCGGTAAATATTTGGCCGATTTTGACCAAACTCGGTGGAAATGTAGTGGGTCATGAGTGAATATGATTTGCATAGTATGAATGACCTTGACTTTGATCTCAAGGTCACAGGTCAAAATCCCCCAAAACTCTTGTGTAATACCAAAAGTCCCTTAATATTATGTCCACAATGATAAAAGTATTTTCATCTGGAATGTGGAATTCTTCGAATATTTCTTCAGCAATTTCAGAATCCTAGTTATTATTATTATTATTATTATTATTATTATTATTATTATTATTATT
>JAGKTI010020348.1:0-16390 GCA_018397915.1 Birgus latro | reverse complement strand
GTGGATGGGAGATTATTTGATAGGAAGGCAGATGAGAACAGTAATAAGAGACAAGGTATCACAATGGAGAAATGTGACTAGTGGAGTACCCCAGGGCTCTGTCCTGGCCCCAGTGATGTTTCTGATATATGTAAATGATTTGCCAGAGGGTTTGAATAGTTACATGAGTATGTTTGCAGATGATGCTAAATTATGAAACATATTAAATGTATTGATAGTTGTAAAGAACTGCAAGAGGACTTGGACAAAATACACAGCTGGAGCCAGACTTGGAAAATGGACTTTAATGCCAAGAAGTGTCATGTATTAGAAATGGGTATAAGTGAAAGAAGATCACACTGGACATATAAAATGGGCCCCGCTGCAGGGGGTCACCTTGACGTGGTGGCGGGGCTTGAAGCGTGGTTGGCGGTGCCACCTACTTTGGGGGCTTGCCTACCTTCGTAGGGTTCGGCATTTGTCGCCCTCGTGGACCAAGTACCCCCTACACCACTAGTGGAGGAGGCCTGCTGGTGATGTTAGTTCCAGCCCACTTGCTATCTAGGGCTGGACTGTCGCCTCCCCACGTGTTTGCCGTGCGTGGCGTCCCGTAATGCTGGGAGACGGGAGTCCTGGAGGTTGAGCGATGCTGCACGATGCGCCCTGCAGCTAGCAAAACACCTCTTTGGTCCCTTATTCCGGCCAGACGGGCGGCCTGGTTGGGCCCGACCAGGTCAATCGGCTGGTCATGCGTTGGCTAGGGTCAAGTGGGCATTGGGGGATCTGGTGGCTCCTATCGTCCTGGAGCCACCCTTGCCCGGGTCCCCTGGTGGTTACCCGCGTATACTCTCCCACTACCTCTGGGGTCGCTAGTGGTGTTCTCCCTGGCACACGACCTCCCCTTGTTGGGCTCCATGGTGGGTGGAGGGGTGGGGGAATGAAGTTTTTTTTCGCATTTATGACTTCCACTCCTCCCAAAGTTAGTGCTTGTTCCGAGAACAGCCCGCATTTACGAGTACTTTTCTGTCCTGGAATCCGGGAAGAAATTGCTTACGATTCCCTTTATGCTGCCATGAGGCCTTTTGGCGTCATGAGCAGGTTAAAGTTGATACTGTGCCCGGATGGAGCTTCATTTGACGCATATGTCACCTTTAGCGAGAGCACTTCTGCATTGGCTGCTCTTCGAGCTTTAGATGAAGGCTCCGTTTTATTTAGATGCAAGGCTAAACTTTTCAGCATAGCCAATTTATCTGATGATGAGTTTGATTTTATACCTAAGCCTTTCGAGGATGATGACGGCACTCCTGACACCCCTAGAGACATTCCTAGGCAATACTGGCATGTTGCCACATATAAGGATGGCATGAATAACTTTATCAAAGGATCTGAATGTCTCGAGAGGAAAATAGGAAATATCCCTGAGGGGAATCTAAAGAGGTATGGGAGGAATTTGTTAATTAAAGCGGGGAATGACACACAAGCCGCCCTTTTGTCTAAATTTATTCCATCTCCTGACTCGGTTCTTCAGTCTGTCTCCCCACATAAAACCTTCAACACTGCTAAAGGAGTCATTTACAGCAGTGATTTATGTGACTTTAAGGATGAAGATATACTGTGTCGTTGTCCTGCGAATGTTATTGAGGTAAAGAAGCTGAAAGGCACAAATTCCGCTATTTGTTTGACATTTTCATCACCTCATCTGCCGGACTACATCAGAATCAGACATCTGAGATTTCATGTCAAGAAGTTTCTCCGTAGACCAACACAGTGCTATAACTGTTTCGACTATGGTCATGTGAAGGACTCCTGCAAAAGTCAGAAGACATGCTTCATTTGTTCTGCCAGTCACGACCCTGAATCATGCTCTAACTCTAAGTTCTGCAAGCATTGTGGTGGTGATCACTCTCCAAATTCAAAAACGTGCCTGCGGTACCAGTTCGAGCAGGAAATCATTTTGCTCGCAGACAATGAGCATATTAGCTATGGAAGTGCTCGGCATCGGTTGTTGACGGCCCACAAACACCCTAGCTCCAAATTTTCAAATGTCGTCCAAGGGTTTCTATCTCATCGTTTTGACGGAAAGTCCCCTCAACTTCCTCACACTACTACTAGCAGCCCTAAGCAGAACAATTCTCAGTTCCCCGCCAAGCCTCTTCCAGCTTCTGGTGACAAGTCCTCTCCTGGTCTTTTAACTTCAGATTTGCATTCATCCCAAGCCCTTCGTGGTACTGGTGTTGTCTCCGGTAAGGGTCCATCATTTTCTCGGTCGTCCTCTGCCCAGTCATTGTCATCTCATACTTCAAAGGCCGTCAGTAAGCAGAGTGTGGTTGCTCCCTCTGAGCGGGACCTCTCTCGAGCACTATCGTTGTCTCCCCGTGCTTCAAAGGCCGTCAGTAAGCGGAGTGCAGTTGCTCCCTCTGTGGGGAAGCACTCTCGAGCAATGTCGTTGTCACCTCGTCCTTCAAAGGCAATTAGAAAGCAGAGTTCGATTGCTCCCTCTGTGAGGGAGCACTCTCGTACTCCGAATGCAAAGGCTGACAATGACTTCACTTGTCCTCCCCGTTCTAAGAGGTCCCGGAACTCTTCTCCCCCTACGGATACTGGTGTTATGCTACTATCCAATAAGTTCTCAAATCTTGATAAGGACTGTCCACTTGATGACCGTTTGATGGATGCCTCTCCTTTACATCCTGTCTCTGACCCCCCTGTAATGCCTGATTCAGCTGTCCATCCCCTCCCGAGGCGACAAAAACCCGTGTCTGTTTCGTCTGAGACTTCTAAGTTTCCAGCCACCAAATCCAATGCAGACAAGTCTGTGAGGAGCAGTCATCTGTCCTTGCACCCTAATATCAAACGTGTGCCTTCATCTTCCCAACCGCATAAAGGAAAGGTTGGGGCTCCTATCATTAGCAAGTAACGTTCCATTCTGATATCCTGCAATGGAACTGTAAGGGTCTTCGCTCTAGGTCTGAGCAACTAAAAGTTCTGATTCATGACTTTGATCCAGGTTTTGTTTGTCTCCAGGAGACCATGTTGGGCTCTGAGGTATACAATCCTGGATTGAATTACGTCTTTCACGGGTCTCCCCCTCCGCCAGGTAATCGGGCGCATGGGGGTGCAGCAATAATTGTTCACAGGTCCTTGCAGCACTCCTTGGTTCAGTTGCAGACTCCTCTTCAAGCTGTTGCTGTTACAGTTGTATTGGAATATTCACTCACGGTATGCTCCTTGTACCTTCCACCTCGTGGTGGCTTCAGTAAGCAGGACATCGAAGACTTAATCCGTCAGCTTCCTGCTCCCTTCCTCCTTCTTGGGGACTTTAACGCCCATAATCCACTGTGGGGTGGTACAATTTGGGATGTTGGTGGGAGGATTATGGATGACATACTACAATCGTATAATATTTCGGTTTATAATGATGGCTCTGCGACTTACAATAATGTCTGTAGCGGAGCTTCCTCCGCTATTGACTTGAGCTTGTGTTCTCCTTCCATCCTTATGGATTTTCACTGGTCAGTAAACCCTTTTCTGCATGGAAGCGACCATTATCCAATCCATTTAAAGTATGTGAAAAATGTCCCTGCTTATTCCTCTCCAAGGTGGAGGGAGCGGGAGGCTGATTGGTTGAATTATAAAAATGGTATACTTCTGGCTAGGCCTTTCGAGTCCTTCTCTAGTCACTTGGAAGCCTATGATTATTTTGTTGCTGCAATTATGGGCAGTGCCCGTGAGGCCATCCCTATGTCGAAAGGTAAACCGCATCGACCTGCGGTCCCCTGGTGGAATAAAACCTGTGCCATACTAAGGAAAATTACGAGGAAATGTTATCGGCGTTACAAGACCAGTGGCTCAGCTGCCACGCGCCAAATTTACCAACGTGCCATGGCAAAGCAACGTCGCTACTTTCGAAAGGCTAAGCGGGATTCTTGGATATCTTACATCAACGGCATTAACTCCAAGACCCCCTCTAGGGTTATATGGAGGAAAATTAGAAAGCTTTCAGGCAAATTCATCCCATCTCCCACTCCGACATTGAAAATAGGTGGCGACCTCCTTACTGATCCTGCTGAGGTTGCGGAGACCTTAGGGAGGCATTTTGCTGATGTCTCCAAGTCCTCTCTAATATCAGGGAATGGTATTCCTGACATGCCTCCACCTTCTTCATCTTCTTGCAATGCTGCCTATAATGCTCCATTCACACTCAGGGAACTGGAAGACGTGCTGTCATCGATTACCTCTACGTCTCCAGGTGAGGACAACATCCTCTATTCAATGCTCACAAATTTGCCTGTTGTGGCTACAAAGTTCCTCGTAAAGATTATTAACAAAATTTGGGAATCGGGCATTTTCCCTGCCAGTTGGAGAGTTTCCCTCATTATCCCCATCAGCAAGCCAAACAAAAATCCTCTTTTGGCAACCTCCTATAGGCCTATCGCACTTACAAGCTGTGTTTGTAAGATGATGGAAAAGCTAGTTAATGCAAGGTTAATGTGGTACTTAGAATCCGAAAAGCTGCTTTCTCCCTACCAGTTTGGGTTTCGGAAGAACCGTTCGACATTAGACCCCCTTCTGATCCTCTCAAACAATATCCAGCAAAGCTTTGCCAACCATTGTCAGACAATTGGGGTGTTTTTTGACCTTGAGAAAGCGTACGACACAACCAGGCACACTAGTATTCTTCTTCAGTTGTCTCGATATGGAATTGAGGGAAATATGTTTCGTTTTATCCGCTCCTTCTTGTCGGAACGCTACATTAAGGTTCGTGTCGGAAATGTTGTATCCAGTCCTTATAGGCAAGAGGAGGGTGTTCCCCAAGGCAGCATTCTTAGTGTCACCTGTTTTGCAGTGGCTATCAATGGTGTTCTCGATCAGATTTCCCGCCCTGTGCTGGGCTCCCTATATGCTGATGATTTGGCAATTTGTGTGTCCGGCTACGATGCAGTTGAGATTAGTCATCACTTGCAAAAGTCCATAAATACTATTTGTCGTTGGGCTGATGATAATGGTTTTTGCTTTTCACCTTCCAAGACTGTTGCAGTCCGCTTCACTAGAAGCACACGCCAGGAGGTTGTCCCACACTTAAAGTTAAACGATGACATCATCCCTTTTGAGAAGGAGATTAAGTTTCTGGGCATGATCTTTGACTCTCGTCTCTCTTGGTCACAGCACATTGATTATCTGAAGCTTAAAGTTAAGAAATCATTGAATATCCTTAGAGTGGTCTCTAGTCTTCAATGGGGTGCAGATAGGAACTCCCTTATCAAGCTCTATAACTCTTTAGGCCGATCACAGATTGACTACGCTTGCCAAATTTATTCCTCTGCCTGTAAGACTAAACTTCATGAGCTTGATGTGCTCCACAATACGGGTCTACGAGCGTGCTCTGGTGCCTTCCGTACTTCCCCTGTGGAGAGTTTATACGTAGATACAGACCAGCTTCCTCTGGACTTACGTAGGCATGAGTTAGGGCTTCGCTACATTGTGCGAATCAAGAGCAGTCGTTACACCAATCCTCGTGTTGATGTTCTGTTGCAATGTGACTCGTCAAAGTTCCGTGGCCCAAGAGCCTCTATACCTTTTCAGATTCGTATGCTACCTGTGGGTGACGCATCACTGAGGGAGCAAAAGATTGAACCAGTAAGCTACAGCAATCTTCCTCCTTGGCTCATTCCGAAACCTAATGTGTGTCCCAAAACCATATGTAGGAAAACCTCTTCGGATGCAGAAATTAAATCGAAGTTTTTGCTCCATGATCTCCTCCACAGGGATTCAGTAAAGTTGTATACAGATGGCTCAAAGTCACAACTTGGTGTAGGTTTTGCTGTTGTCCATAAAGGGGGTGTACGCATTGGACGGCTTTCAAACAATGCCTCTGTTCTTACTGCTGAACTAACTGCTATCGAGAAGGCTCTTGAAGTGGCTTACTCAATGCCGGGAAAGACGTTCACAATATATTCAGACTCCTACGGAAGCTTGACCGCCATTAAGCAGTTTAATACATTCCATCCTATAATAAGGAAGATTCAGTCTTGGCTTTGGCGCCTGGCTGCAAAGTATAAATTGGTTTTGTTCTGCTGGATACCGTCTCATGTTAACCTTTATTGGAACGAGTTCGCTGATAAAGAGGCAAAATCCGCATGTTCTCTTCCTTCTGTAGGGTATAATAAGGTTCCCTATTCTGATATGAAGACCGTTATCCATAACTTTGTTTGGTCTGAGTGGCAGGCGAGATGGGCTTCCCCCTCCCTGGCCAATAACTCGAAGTATAAAGAGATCCGGCCTTCGGTCTATGCCTGGTCATCCTCTTCTCAGGCTTGTCGGGGTTTTGAGACGAGGCTGACTAGGCTGCGAATTGGCCATACGCGTTTGACTCATGGGTTCCTAGTGGACCGAGGGGTCCCACCTCAGTGTGACATCTGTCATGTCACAATAACTTGCAGACATATTTTATTGGACTGTCCGATCTACGCCCGTTCTCGAGTGAAATTTTTAACAAATAGGAGATCCCTATCAGTTGTTTTAGGTAATAGGGCAAATGTTTCTAGCCTTATGGCGTTTTTAAAGGAGACAGGGCTGTACTACAAGCTATGATTAGTGTTGTCATAGTTATGTTTTAGGGCTTGCTGTCTACATCTGTTTTCATTTTACCTACGATTTTGTATAATTATTGTATAGTAGTTTTCCCCATTTTTAAACTCATTCTTTTAAGCCATCATCTTTCATACTTCACTCATCAAAGCGCTGAATGACCTCTCAGGTCCCAGTGCTTGGCCTTCGGCCTAAATTTCATATTCCATTCCATTCCATTCCATATAAAATGGGCAATGAGATGATTAGTAAAAGAAAGGATGAGAAAGATTTGGGAGTGATTATTCGGGATGACTTGTCACCAGAAAAGCATATAAACAAAATTATTGGGGGAACTTATGGATTACTGACCAACATGAGAGTGGCTTTTAATTATATGGATGAGGAAATGTTGAGGGAGTTGATAGTGACCATGATAAGACCAAGACTAGAGTATGCGGCGGTGGTATGGTCACGTCATTTGAAGAAGCATATTGATAAACTAGAAAGGGTCCAACGGATGGCAACGAAGATGATACCGTGTTTAAGGGAACTCACCTACGAGGAGAGATTGGAAAAACTGAAGTTACCAACATTGCGCGAGAGAAGGGAAAGAGGTGACTTGATCATGATATTTAGAAATGTAAGAGAATTGGAAAGGGTGGATAGAGAGGATCTTTTTGTGTTGGATGATGGAAGAACAAGAGGTCATGGCTTCAAGTTGAGGAAAAGTAAATGTCTTAATGATCTCAAAAAGTTCAGTTTCCCGAATAGAAGCATAAGTATTTGGAATGACTTAGATGAAGAGGTGGTGCAGGCGAAAAACATTCATGTATTTAAAACTAGATTAGATGAATGTAGATATGGAGACGGGACAACACGAGCTTAGCTCAATTCCTGTATACTACAAATAGGTATATAGGTAAATACACACACACACACACACACACGGGTCGCTGACATAGACGGAGCTGCTCCTGGATCGAGGGGAAATAATCACTGAATCAACGGCGAAAAGGAGACCAGCCTATTGTGATTATGTGAATGGGTGCGTGAGTGGTGGTCCCATCGGATGTTAGTTTTAAAAAAACGCATTTCGGCCATAAAGATACAAGATACAGTGAAAAAGAAAGTTTCCATATGGCTGCACCATGATGGAGAGGGACGGAGGATTGTTTACAACAACAACTGGTGGCAATGGGGAATTTGCGGGCTTCTCTGAAGATGATGTAGGTAACGGAAGTACTAAGCTGAACCAAACAAGAGTAGCAGGAGTAATGAAAACGGCAGAGAGGAACGTCCAGGAGTTAAAAAAGGTATGAGAAGTAATTAGAGAGTTGCAGGAATGGACCTTAGAGCAAGAGAGAGAGATCAAAGTCTTACAGACTAAACTGGAAAAAGTCTGTACACGTAGTGAAGAACAAGAAAAATAAGTCACAGAATTAAAGGTGAGTAATGAATCTGCATCAGATGAAATAAAACAGCTCAAGAGGGAGAATAAGAGGTTGGAAGAAGAAAGGGACAGTATGAAAAGTAAACTAGATGAGTACAAATCAAAATCAAGGATGCAAGATGAGCATATTAAGGAAATCAAGGAGCAACATAAGGGGTGGAAGAAAATTCTAGAGGAAGGAAATGTAAATTTAAAAGAGATTATAGAACAACAAAGCAAGGAAAAGGTGGAGAAGGAAGTGGTTAGGGTACTGAGAAGCAGAGAATCTTTGGTCAGGGATGTAGCAGGTAAGAAAAAATGTGTTAAAATTTCAGGAGTTAAAGAGAAGAACTGAGCAAGGTTAAAGTGATAATATCAGTAGTAATGGAGAGTAACAATGAAGATCAAGAAGAAATTGAAGAAGTGTGTAGGTTAGGAAAGTACGAGGAAGGAGGGGCGAGGCCATTGAAGGTAAAGTTTAAGTCCCAGGTAATGGTGAATGAAATCATCAATAGAACATGGAAATTATTGGACAAAGAGGGGTTAAAAATGTTGGGATAAGGAGAGATGCAAATGAGGAAGAAAGAGCTTAAATAAGGAGTTAGTAAAGGAAGCAAAGGTAAAAAACGAACAGAAAACGGAGGAAGAGAAGGCAGTGTTCTATTGGTAAGTTATGGATCAGAAATTGAGAAAGTGGTACTGACGGAGGGAAGAAGAGAAGAGAGTATAAATACAATGAAAAAAGTTTGAAAGTGGCTTATACAAATATTGATGGTTTAATATCGGCAGGGTTAGAAATCAATGATTTTTTGAGGGAACATGAACCTGATGTTATGTGCTCTGTAGAGACTAAGTTGAAAGAAGATATTGGTATTCATATGAGAAATGGCAAATACAAATTGTGGAGAAGAGATAGAAGAGAAAAAATGGGAGGAGGAGTGATGATAGCAGTGAAGGACAACATAAATGTAGATACTGTGGAAATGGGAGAGGGTAGGGCTGAAGTGATAATTATGAAATTAGAAACTGGAGAGAATGGTAAGAGAGATATGGCAGTGGTATATGTTCCCCCTAAGAGAAGAGCATGGAATGATGATGAATACCAGGAGATGTTGTCAGACATGGTTAGTTATCTACAGAAAGTGATTGAGAAAAGCAACAATATAATTCTAATGGGTGATTTTAATTGTAACAAGGTGAACTGGGAAGAATGGGACTCAGGAGGCAGTGAAGATTCGTGAGGCACTAAATTGTTAAATATGGCAGTGAATAATGTAATGACGCAGTGGGTCAAAGAAGAGGCACGATCCTTCTTGTGGAGAAGTGTTAGCGTAACTTTTCCACCTGATGCGAAGAGACACGAACACTGAGGGATTCAGCATTGTTCTGTCTGAGGAACTAGGGGGATTCTGGGAGAGAGCTTGCATTCCTTCATCTAAGCCACAGAATCGTATCCCCAAAATCGAATCTCTCTATGAAGAATGGAGAAAGTTGGAGAAGAGTAAGAGCTGGAATACAGAAAGAGAGGAGATGAAGAGAAAGAACTTCCAAAAGTAGATGAACGACATCTTTGACATTGCACACACAAATGCCTTCGACCTCATCAGAAATCATGAGGATAAAGAGTTTCTTGTGTCTCAGAGGGACAAAGGAAGGTGAGTCTCTATTCTAGGTATTGATGTCAAACTCTGTTGGAAAGAATGAAGACAGAGAGAGACAGTAGTTTCAATAGGAGAGGAGAGAGCATGAGGAATGTCATCAAGCAGTAAGAGAGGAAATAGTGGAGCTGGAGGAAAGCCTAACTAGTGATGAAAATGAAACAGGTGATGATTGTACGGATATAGCAGGTCTTTCCTTTTTGGCTGCAGCTCCTCCTCTGAAACACCAATGAGCACAAAAAACAGTTGTCACTCCATTTGCTGCTGCCTTAGATCTGGCCAAGACTTCAGACCGTGCTACAGGCTATCCACATTCTGCGACCATTTCTGCCAGTGGACAAGATCCAACAATGTATACTATCAACAACAAAGTATCCGCTGATATCGAATCAAGAGTCGGAGGGAATCAGCAGAATGGCTGAAGAAATCATTCCAATTATCCGTGCCATGTGTAGTGCAGTAGGATGGAAAACTAATTCCTGATGTCACAGGAGCATATGTCACCGAAGGCCATCCAATTCTCATTTCAGGTGATGGAGTTTCAAAGCTTTTGAATGTACCCAGTTTGTCATCATTGCAACCTTGAATGACTGGGGTATATCTGAATGTATGGTAGGAATGGCATTCGACACCACTGCCAGCAGTACTGGGATCTCCTCAACCTGGTTTGTCATCATCACAGTTTTTAGATCCTTGTTTAAAAGACCTTCACCAATTGTCTTGGACTGTCCTCTGGTTGCGACTTTCACATATTCAGGCAGTTCAAAGCTAAGTGGAATACTGTTGACACAACACGCTTTCAGACCTTGAATGACAACGAGGAAGTGCCAGTGACTGATAGTGTGCAGTGTGATGAGCTCATAGCATTTTGTATGAAACAGTTGCAAGAAAACCAACCTCGAGATGATTATCGAGACCTACTAGAACTGTCCATTGTTGTCTTGGGTGGTGTACCACCCCGTGGAACACGGTTTCAGCACCCTGGTGCATGCCACCATGCCAGATGGATGGCTAAAGTTGTATACAGCATCAAAGTCTATCTTTTCCATCATCAGACAAGCATCACACTGAAGCATGGCCGAGGATTGAAGCAGTTTGTTGTGTTTATCATGAAACAGTACCTGAAATCATGGTTCATGACAACAAAAGCAGCTCTAACTCCAGCAAATGATCTGAGGCTTCTCCAGGAATTGTCATTTTATCCTGATAAGGACATCTCACAAATGTGCTTGAAAGCATTTGGTTGTCACTTGTATTTGTCAAAGCAATTAGTTGGATTGGCCATTTTGGTTCCGACTGTTGAACCTAAAGAGAAGCGAAACATGGTGATGTTTCTTAACCACTTAACCGCGGGCTGTCACTTTCGTGACACTCGGTGGCGATGGCTCAAGCCGTGGGCCGTCAGTTGGGTGCCTCTGTTTTCTTTTTAAGTAGCCGAAGCTTTCAATATATAAATATATATGAAAAATTTTAGGAGCATCCTGAGTGCTATTTATATCACTCAGGCTAGTTTTGCCCAATGTTTTAAAAAAATAAGTCAGAGTGCGAATTACCACCTGCTGGAAGTGCCAGGACCGCCTCCCACAACCCCGCGGTTTAGGGGTTAACAAGGAAGGAAGCAAAGATCAACTAAAGAGAGCAATAGTTGAACTTGTGACAACAGCACTGCATCAGAAACCAGTTTCAAGTTCTGTGACCAGTAACACCAAGAAGATCCTCACACTACTTGGCCTTCCTCATTGATTCCTAAAATTCAGTCCATCCACATGGGAAAGTCACGAGGATTACAAGGAAACTGGGTGCATCGTCCAGAGGCCAAAGGTAACAAATGACCTTGCTGAAAGAGGGGAAGCACTGATTCAAGAGTTTAATCCAGTGTTGACCAAGAACGAATATCAGTGGCGGTTTCTTTTCCAGGCCATTGATCAACACAGGCAAGTGTATCCAGAAACAAAGAAGAATACAGCTAGCAGCAAATACAAGCCATAAAACTAGGCAACAATGAGGTTCCCATGATACCCCTCCCAGTGAGGGACTAATACGCAGCAAAGAGGGGGACTTAGGGGCATATTTACCTTACACCATAATAGTATAACTGTGAACATGATGCGGCACCAGTTAAAATGATCTAATAAGCATGAAGATTTGAATGCACCATTTTTTTTAATGATAGGAACAAAGTCCCACAGCAGCTGAAACAAATTTTTCAGGTTGAAAATTAAGTACCACCCTAATATATACAGTATATATATATATATATAGTGGTAGGTGGTGGCAACCATCATCCACTCACTTGATGTTGTGCTGCTTACTTCTTCCTTAGCCTTTATCATTCTTTTTCTGTGCCTGCCCTCCTCTCTTCCTATTTCTCCCATCTTTCCTGTCACTTCTTATTTCTTTTCTTTCTTTACAGGTGGCTTTACATTGAGTGACACGCCAAATGGTTTCCTGTAAGCCAAGAAACCATTTATAGTGCTGGATGGTAACCATATAGCCAAACCATACATGCTCCCTACATGTCAACAAGTGGGTTGGTGAAGGGTTAGTGCCCCTCCCCGTAAAACAAATAACTCAAAGTCAAATAAAAGGAGGGTAGAAAAGTTACAAGAGGATGGAATAAAGGCTGAATATAAAAGGGAAGTGGAGGAGCGATTGAGTAAATATAGATTGGAGCAGATGGGGGACGTGGAAGGTGTGTGCAAGATATTCACAGAAGAAATCTGTGCATCATGTGTGGGGTGAAGAGGAGACGAATGGGGGTTCAGAGAACAGCATGGTGGATGGAAGAGGTGAGAGAGGCTGTGGCACAAAAGAAGAAAGCATATAATGAGTGGATGAGGAACAGGGGCGTCGAAGAAGCTGAGAGACGGACGAGAGAGTTATATGTAGAGAGAAGGAGAGAGGTGAAAAGATTAGTAAGAGAGAGTAAGAAGAGAGTGGATGAGGAATTTGGAAGGAATTTGAGTGTAAAGTGGAGGGAATGTAAGAAAATGTTCTGGAAAGAAGTAAAGAGAGCTAGACAGGGTGCCAACGAAGTTAGTTGGGGTGTGAAAGATAAAAATGGTAGATTACTAGTGGAGAAGGGAGAAAAAGTGAAAAGATGGAGAGAAGACTTTAACGAAATGTTGAACATAGAGAATGAAAGTAATGCAAGTATAAGTGGCTGGGGAATGGCTGGGAGAAGGAGGGTTGTGAGAAGAGAGAAGGAAATCTGTAGAATGGAAGTGGTGGAAGCAATGAAGAAAGTTAAAATGGGGAAAGCCCCACGAATTGATGGAGTGTGTGGTGAAATGCTGAAGCATGGGGAAGAGATAATAGAATGGCTGTGGAAGGTGTGCAGATTGGCCTGGGAGGAAGGTAGAGTCCTGGAGGATTGGAAGTCAGGTATAATTATTCCTCTGTACAAAGAAAAAGGGGAAAAAGAAATGTGTGGTAATCATAGGGGCATTTACCTTCTTAGTGTAATAGGAAAAGTATATGGTAGGATACTCATTGGCAGAGTTAGGAAAATAACAGAGTAATTAGTTGGAGAGGAACATGGAGATTTTAGGAAGGGAAGAGGTTGTGTAGACCAGATATTCATTCTCAGATCTTTAGTGGAAAAGTTTCTAGAAGGGAAAGAAGTTGTATGCAGCCTTTATGGATTTGGAGAAAGCATATGACAGGTTGGATAGACAAGGATTGTGGAAAGTATTAAGAATATATGGAGTGGATGGAAAGTTGTTGAAGGCAGTGAAGAGTATGGATGAGGGTGCTAAGGCTGCAGTGTGTGTGGATGGCAAACTGAGTGAATCTTTCCATTTGAATGTTGGATTGAAACAAGGATGTGTCATGTCGCCATGGTTGTTCAATCTATACATGGATGGCATTATAAAAGAGATACAAGGTCGGGCAGTGGATATTGGAGCGGCCGTAGTGAGAGAGGGCAGTGTGTGGAAACTCCCTGTACAGTTGTTTGCAGATGATACTGTGTTGTTAAATGAAGATGAAGGGGAGCTGCAGGGCTTGGTAGATGAGTTTGGGAGAGTGTGTAAGAAATGGATTCTAAAGGTGAATGTAGGGAAGAGTAAAGTGATGGTCTTCGAGAGAAGTGAAGCCAGTGAATGTACAGTGAGATTGGATGGGGAGAATATGGAGAATGTGAGTGCATTTAAGTACTTGGGTAGTGTGATGAGTAAGGATGGAAGTCTGGAGGGTGATGTGCCTGAAAGGGTGCAGCAGGGAAGAAAGGTTGCTGGTTCATTGAAAGCAGTGATAAGAAACAGGGAGGTGAGCATGGACGTGAAAAAGTTGTTACATGACAGTATTGTGATACCAACTCTGACATATGGAAGTGAAGCTTGGACCCTGTTGGAAGGACAGAAGTCAAGGGTGAGAGCAGTGGAAATGAGTTATTTGAGAGAAGCATGTGGAGTTACATGGAGAGACAGACTAACAAATGAGGAAGTGAAGGAGCATTGTGGTGTGACTGTGGATGTGATAGGAAGCGTTAGGAGAAACACGTTAAGGTGGTTTGGGCATGTGGAGAGGATGGAGAGTGAAAGACTGACGAGGAGAGTGTATGTGAGTGAGGTGGAGGGGGGGGAGGGGGAGGCCGAGGATGAGATGGAGGGATGGAGTGGAGAGGTATATGAGAGAGGGGGGTGTGAGTTGGGAGCAGGGTAGTGACATGGCAAGGGACAGAGCGACATGGAGGCGATTTGTTTGTGGGCACCCCGTGTGGGATTGAGGCATCTGGCAATCGATAGATTTTTTTTTTTTTTAATGCAAGGGAGAAGGAACCAAAGGCCAGGGCCCACATACTGTTCCTTCCAAGAAAAAGTAAAAACAATACAAAAGAGAGCCAAATTCAAGATAAATAGATAGACTTCTAAATCCTCATTCTCTGGTTACATTTTATTTACTTCATGCTTTGTGTCCCATATTTGAGTGCACAGGCTGTTAGAAAGGTAATTTCCATAGTGATTATCATGTCTCTTACCTACGTTCTCTAAGCTATAAGCTGGTGAACGTATTTGCCATACTCGCCTCAAAATCATAATTTTTCTGGTTACATTTTATTTTTTCATGCTTCGTGTCCCATATTTGAGTGCATAGGGTGTGAAAAAGGTGATTTTCATAGTGATTATCATGTCTCTTACCTACATTCACTATGTAGTCAGCTTGGGAACATCTTTGCTCTACTCACCTCTAAATCATAATTATTTATTTCATGCTTTGTGTCCCATATTTGAGTGCATAGGCTATGAAAAAGATGATTTTCTCAGTGATTATCATGTCTCTTACCTACGTTCACTATGTAGTCAACTGGTGAACATCTTTGCCATACTCACCTCAGAACCATCATTTTCTGGTAACAGTTTATTTATTTCATGCTTTGTATCCCATAGTTTAGTGCATAAGATGTGCGAAAGGTTGATTTTCTTAGTGAATGCCATGTCTGATACTTCCACTATGCTGCCAAGTGGTGAACTCCTCTGCCTTACTCACCTAAAAACCATCATTTCCTGGTAACAGTTTATTTATTTGATGCTTTGTATCCAGTATTTTAGTGCATAAGGTGTGAGAAAAGGTGATTTTCATTGTGATTTCCATGTCCGATACTTACTTCCACTATGCTGCCAAGTGGAGAACACCTGTGCCTTACTCACCTCAGAATCGTCATTTTTTGGTTAAAATTCAATTAATTCATGTTTTTTGTCCATTATTTATGTGAGTGGGGTCTTCAATAAGTGCTCTGCATGTCTGGTAGGGAGGTAGGTAGGTGGTTTTCTGATTTAGGTTAGGTTAGGTTAGGGTCAGGAATGACTGGTGCTGGAGCTTCAGGGGCCCAGTATCCGGACATGACCACTTTTCGGACATGCCTTTGGCTCTGTTACGTCGGATAGTGGGACGATTACTGTATATAGATATAGATATATATATGTATATATATACAGTAAAACCTCAATATAATGGACTTTGGTACACCGGAATTCGCTTTTATCGGACTCGAGGAGCTACCTGAGGCGCGGAAAGTGTTGACGCCATCTTAAAAAAAGAAAACATTCTTGTGGTTAGCAAGGAGAAACAAATAAATTAACACTCACCATTGAATTTAGTATTTACTGGCATTCCCCTTCACCTTTATTATCTTCTTAAGGCGTCTGGGGAGACTGATGGCGTAGTTTTGCAGAACAAACGGACTAAAACTGCTCCATAGCTGCAGCCTCAAGTTTAGGCAAAGATGATGTGTCCATACTACGCAGCTGCCGCTTCATGTGCGCCCATAAATTCTCAGTGGGATTGATATCTGGGCTGTTTCCGGGCCAATCTCGAATAAAGGGAACCTCACAGTCTGTTAGCCACTGTTTCACTGACTTTGCAACATGTGCAGGGGCAGAATCTTGCATAAATACTCTTGGCTTGGTTTTATCAAGAGTCACTTAAAGCATCACATAAGAGCTCCAAATAATTGTTCTGGTTCACTTTTTCATTTGCAGGTAGAATTACCAACCTACCAACACCATAATATGTAAAGCAGCCCCAAGCCATGAGTGAGGCTGGGTATTTAACAAACTTGGAAGTGTACTTAGGATCCAGGGGGTCACTGCCTGGTTTGCGGTACACTCGTGATGAAGGGGTACCAGTGACAGTAAATGTTGACTCATCACTCCAAAGCACAGTTTTCCATTGCTCCTCACTCCAGGCAAGATATTTCTTACAAAAATTTACTCTCTTTTTCTTCTGAAGTGCAGTTAGCAGTGGTTTTTTA
>JAGKTI010020347.1:0-15898 GCA_018397915.1 Birgus latro | reverse complement strand
GGGCAGAAAAAAATGAAGTGTTGAGAGAGAGAGAGAGAGAGAGAGAGAGAGAGAGAGAGAGATGGGAATTAAGCAATGAGTGTACACAATCATAAAATCTTTGTAAGCTTTGTCTTGTCATGAAATACAGGAGTTAGGGGTTGGAGCCACAAACCACACGGGGACCGGGGCAGACGACACCAGCACCCCCAACCCCCCCAGTACCACCGGGGGACTGCCGCCAACACAGCGTGGCTGGGAACAGGAACGGCTTACCTGTATAACTTCCCGGCGCCCCTCTTGTGCCCAGATGGTGGCCCGGAAAGGTAGCGGTCGCCGGCACCTAGTCTCCGGCCGAAGTGCAGCTCACCAGGTAAGGGGTGGAGTTTATAACTCCACGCAACGCCGTGGTATTGGCCACAGTCGTACCGGGTACGGGCAGAACCGGCCACAGTCTGTTCCCCAGTTGCTTCCCCGCCACAGGATTGGGGGCATGGTGGCTCAGAGGTAGAGCATCAAGCTCGGGACCGGGGGGTCGTGAGTTCGAGCCGCGCCCGGGACTGCCGTGCCGGGAGGGGTAGCGCCCTCCTGTCACCTAGCGGGGCTATATGATCTCATTGTAAGGTCTAGCTCGGGGGATTCTTTAATCCCTTTTTTCCCTGCCACAGGGCTGTGACATGGACGCGTGTCGGTCGGGCAAGACTGGCCACAAGTCTTCCGCCTCTTGTCGGCGTTCCCCCCAGAGCGGCACCGCAGTACCGGCCACGAGCCGTACTGGGCACGAGGCAGGATCGGCCATTGTCCGTCCCTCAGCTGCTAGTGACCTTAGCTCGCCGGCACAGGCCATAGCCGCCCCAGAGCTCACCTCCTGTGCCCTCTCGACATCGGCCACAAGTCACGTCGGGCCAGAGGTAAGGCAGGCCACAAGCCGCCAGGAAGCTATCCTCCCCTGTGCACACTCAGGCGTCGGCCACAAGTCACGCCAGGCTGGGGTAGCGCAGGCCACAAGCCGCCCAGAAGCTATCCTCCTTCCGGCCACTCAGGCGTTGGCCACAAGTCACACCAGGCCAGACAAAGAGCAGGCCACTAGCCGCAAGGAAGCTATCCTCCCCTGTGCACACTCAGGCATCGGCCACAAGTCACGCCAGGCCGGGGTAGCACAGGCCACTAGCCGCCCGGAAGCTATCCTTCCCTGTGCCCCTCAGACGTTGGCCACAAGTCACGTCGAGCCAGGAGTAAAGCCGGCCACAGTCCGCTTCTCCTCTAAAGGAGGACCAGCAGCCGGAGAGGACCCTGCACCCGAGGCGTGGCAAGGTCTTACCCAAGACCTTGGTTCCCTGCGACTCCACCAGGATGAACAGCTGCCGGACCAGAGCCCCCACAGACCTCGCAGCTGACGACGGGCCCTGTCCACTACTCCCCCGGCCCGAGGTTCCCATGAGGCGACCTGGTGGCAACGCCGCCCTCTAGCAGTTGCCGCAGCCCAGCCGCCCTGGGTTCCAGTCCCCTGTTGCCCCAGGAGTTGCCCCAAACACCAGGGCGCGACCTAACTAACGGTGGGCGAGGTCTCCCGAAGGCGCTCCCAGACCCAACGTCAGGCCCGTCTCCTGGCCCTCTTCGGGCCGAGCCCTTAGCCCCACGGCCACGTGTGGGGCCCTGCCCAGGAATGCGCCACTCTGCCCCTATTTCCTCCGGATGGAGGAATCAACCTGGGCCCACCAGTGGTAACCAAGTGAGTGGACTATATGTATATGTGTGTGTACTCTTAGACCCAGATATAGTGTGCATCGACAGATATCTCACGAGTGATCCCCTACAGTGTATTCTCAAATTGAAGTGACCAGGAACCCAGAATATAAGATTGGACGTGCCCGATAGACAGAACGTGGCCTGACCTATATCAGAGGTAGAGTCCCGCCATCTTGGACAGGCTTTGTGATCATCAGGAAATACCCATTGTGTCGCTGTGCCCTTCCTTTGTGTTTGCACTCTCCCTCCCCTTTGTTCAGTTAAATATTCACCCAGCACTGTGTCCTGACACGTTTAGTCAGAATATCCTAAAATATCGCAGTTCCCCTTGCTAGTGATCTCTACGGGCAACCCTACCTGAGATAGACTTCCGGCCACCAGGTACCTGAAATACAGGTGTAACGTAACTTATATACTGTATATATATATATACTGTATAGTGCCGTCCAGTGCTATACGGGTTTTAGAGATTGTAGTAAAATCATTCCTGTGTCCTGAAATGTAAATATGTTGTATGTGCCACGAGTGTCGGGTTAACAGTACCATACCTGAACCAGAAGGTATAACGACAGACAGCAATTGTATACAGTGTTAATTTACCCCCGGCCAACCCATTGTAATATTTGTGATGTATTGTTGTTCTCTGTGAAATGTCTGGAATACATGTGTAATATTTACTGCCTTGTTTTTGTGTCCAGTCCTACTCTTTGGAGTTACCTCCCGGTCTAGAATAGGGACCCGCTTTAGCTGCGTATTTGAGGGCAAGAAACCGACTCACAAATACGTAGCACAGTCACACACACACCTGCCTGTGGATAGGTACTCCGTTTTCTTTTTTTAGGGGTGGCTATGGCAATACAGATAATTTTGTGAACATGCCAACTATTTGTATAGTTCGTGGATGCAAATCCATTTATGTGAAAGGTGACAAGAGAATACATTTTCATGCACTGCCGAAAGATGAAGAACTTAGAATTAATGAACTGAATTATGTGACACAAAGAAAAATCGGTCATCTGGTTTTGTATGCAGCCGTCACCTTACGGGATTATGGCGTCAGGCAATAGATAGATAGATAGATTTTGAGACTACTGTCTTTGAACGCAACCTTAAGTATGAATTGCTTGGTTTACCAGTGCCTCCAGGACAAAGGAAATTCAAGAAAGGAGCAGTGCCTACTCTTCAACTACCAAGTTTAACAAGTAAGTTCCTTTACTGTGTAACAAGTAAACTATGGTGGTCGAGTGTTGCCATTTAACATGTGTGTTTTGTATAGCAAGAGCTTTATTATATGATATTAGTTTCTAATATCAACACAACTTTTTTTTCATTTGTTTTTAATTTTTTAATATTGTCTTACAACTTGTATGTGATACTTTTATGCACCAAGCACTCGTACTTGTGTCATATAACAAATATTATTATTACAGTATCTTAGAACACATATACCAAAAGGTATCCAGTCCTCTTTGTGGTTTATGAATTAATATGCATAAAGATGTCTTGTGTACCTGTCATGAATTTTCTACATCGTAAAATTATGTAACGTAAATTGTGACATCGAGTGATTTTGCGGGAGCAACGAATGATTCTGAAATGCACGAGATTTCGCTCATTCTCTCAACCATCCACTCGCGTACTTATATTCGCATCAAATTGTCAAAACTTTCGTCATTCTTTCGCGAGTGATTGTCTTTATGTGCAGACGGTGCATTCCTCTGAGCGATAATTTCTGAATTATCGCCTCTGCCTCTCGGCCATTGGTCGGCCACACCCTTTTCTCATGTTCCTCACGTCGGACACTCAAAATCAGAGTTAGTCTGTCCTGTAGTCTCGGTGCGTGCGGTTATGCTTTACGAAAGCTCGAGTGATCACTTTTCTTAGCGATTTCAGATCTCAGCTTGTATTGGCGTGTTTCCCGAAGCTCCCACCAGCTTGGTGATCGACTACAGCAGCACGGTCTTCTATACCGATTAGTATTTCTTTTTGTTTTCCTAGGCTTAAGTTTTGGGGTTACTTAGCTATTTGTCTGAGTGTTTGAGTGAGTGCATTTCCCTTTCTTTGATTTGAATTAATTCATGTAATGTAAATTTATTTTCTTGTATTCATTAAATTTACAGTTCGTTTTCTTGAGCTTTGTTAAATGTAACAGTCGTGTTTTATTTCCCCACATATTTAGTACACTTTTGCTACTCCACGTTAGCACAACTCCTTATATTAATCACGACTGGTACTTAGGCCAGCTTTTGGGTATTAATCCTTAAATCCATTGTGCTAGCTAGGAGTTTGGCTCAGCCAAGATCCTGTTTATTATTATTATTATTATTTTTTGAATGTTAAGGGGAGAAACTAACTTTCTCAGAGGTCAACGGTACAATATTACAGCCTACTTGAGCGTCTAGTCTCTGCTGCGTACCGTTGAGAAAGTCTATAAATTCTCGACTCTAGAGAATTGACGAAGTAAGCCAGCATAAAAGTGAAATCGCCACTTGATTTCACGAGTCTATTCTCTTGTAATAAATGACTCGATAGTCATTCCTAGCACACATAGCTATACACTGTATACTCCAATTTTACAATATTACATTTCCCCCTGACATCTGGTGACCTCATTCCAGGATAAACTCCTAGCTTGGAATTATTACCAAATTACTCACTCACTCTTACTTTAGTCACTCAGTCTCAATCTGAGCATCATGGAGAGTACATACCTCCAGGAAGCCAAGGATATGGGGCTTACTAACCCCCAGGAAATTCGAGATTATGTCCTGTCGCAGTGCAATTATGAGCAGCAACGCGAGAATGCCGCCCGTGACGAGCGGAAACTTGAGCGCGAGGAACGTCGAAAGGAACGCGAATACGAGGAATGTCAGAAAGATAAGGAGCAGGAGGAACGTGACAAAGCACGTGAACACGAGCGTGCCGAGAGCGAGGCACGTGAAAAACACGAGCTGGAAGTGCTGAAGCTGAAGCGAGACTTAGGCACATCGGGTGCAGCTAACCCAAGCTCTGCTAGCGCTTTCTCAGCATCTGTTCTAGCAACTCCACATCTCAAGCTTCCTTCTTACAAGGAAGGCGAGCGAATTGAGGACATGGCACGGCTGTACGATCTGGATGAGGCAGCTAAGCGGCTTCAGTTCCTTAGCCTGTTTGAGGGCCCTGCCCTCGACATTCTCCACAGAATTCGTGGAGATAATCTCACGTACGAGATGATGAAGACCGCACTCATCAAAGCGTACGGTCTTACCGTTGATCATGCTAGGAATCAGTTCATAAAGGCACGTCTCCAGGAAAAGGAGACAGCTGTTCAGTTCCTTGACCGTCTCACGGCATACTTAGGTGAGTGGATGGAGAAGGACGAGACTCCCAGCACGCGAGAGGGAATGATCGACCTCGTGCTGTGCACACAGCTGGAAAAGTCGTGGCCTGATGAGCTTATGGCCCAGCTCAAGATGTCCAAAGTGAAGGATGTAAACCAATTGGGAAAAGGCTGATGCTTTCTTTAGTGCCTGTGGGTACGAAACTCGTAAGCAGCAGTCCTGGAACAGGACAGATACTGCTAAGTCTGGGAAGCAATCTCAGACTGAACCCTAGCACCAAGGCCATTCTCAAAATAATGGTCATGGTCCAGGCAAACCGCAGAAAGACCAGGGGCAGAATACACAGAAACCTGACTGAAAGAGGTACAACAAGTACCCTAACCAGCAGCAGTATCCCAAGCAGCAGTATCAGCCACGCAAGTGACAAACCTTTTCAGCACCAGCCCCAGTGTATCGGAGGCAGGAGGCAAACGCAGCCTTCATTCCCCAACAGGCGCACGATGGTGCCGTCCCCACCAGCACAGGTTCTCCTTCACAGTTCTCTAGTCCCCCTCAGATGGTGAACTCTCCTCCACAGGCCGTCAATGCTCCTGTTCCCCAGATGGTGAGTACAACTCCTCGTTCACCTAGTCAAAGTACGACTTCTCATGCACCTAGTTTGGGTACGACCCATAAGGCATCTAGTCCTGTCAGATTTGAAGAGTTGTGTGCCATGCAGCCTTATCAATGGCTGGCTGCTTCCTCCACAGGCTCTCCCACAGGTAACAGTGCCTTCCTTGTTCATCCAGGGTTTGTGGGAGGTGTTTCTGTTAATGTCTTGAGAGACAATGGTTCCTCAGGCTGCACTGTCAGGCAGAATCTTGTTTGTCCTGAAGAATATACAGGCAGACAGATCCAAGCTCAGCTTATTGATGGATCAGTGAGATTGTTTCCTGAGGCACGTATCCAGGTAGCGTCTCCCTTTTACACAGGTTCAACAGTTGCAGTTGTCATGCAAGAACCTATGTTTGACCTCATTATAGGTAATATACCAGGTGCCAAGTTTAGTTGCACTGCAGATGTCACTACTCAGACTTCGGCTGCAGTAGTACGAGCCATGGCCAAGGCTCCAAATTGTGTCACCCCGGTGGCCATCGAATTGCCGCAAGATCTGATTTGTAGTGAAGATGTTGTCCAAGAATAACAGTCTGACCCGACACTTGCTGTTGTGCGGAAGAAACAAAAGGGTAAAGTGACCAAGTATTCACGGGGTGGACAAGCCAGGTTCCTTCGCAAATAAGGACGGCTTTACCGTGAGTCACAAACACTTGAGGGCGAGGTTCGACTTCAGTTTGTTGTTCTCGAGAAGTACCGCCAATCAGTATTAGAACGGGGTCATTGCTCAGCATCAGGAGGTCATATGGGCAAAAAGAAAACCCAAGGCCGTATCCGTGCTGACTTTGTCTGGCCAGGAATGGGACAGGAAATAAATAGTTTTGTGCACTCCTGCAATGCGTGTCGATGTCCCATAATCTCTGAGTCGTGTGAGAGAGAGGGCAGTGGTAATGTGGGTGCAGACCTGACGTCTCACTCGTTGGCCCCACTGGACATAATATGTCTGGGGTCTGTGCATACATATGTACCGTAGGTCATAAGTGCAAAACCATGGCGATCCCAACTGAGGACACCGATGACGAATGTGCAGTCACGGTGATTCCAACCGAGGACACCGAGGAAAAATGAGCACGCGGCGATCCCAACCGCGGACACCGACGACGAGCCCTTATTAGTCGTAAGCGTAGGGCTTGTACATATTGTATGTACCGTAGGTTAAGAGGAAAGCTCGAGACCCCCGCAGAGGCAATCTGAGGCTGTGTTTGAATTACCTTGTGGTGTGTCTTGAGCTGTGGGCCTCTCTGAGGATTCCCGGAGATTACACAAAAGCCACATGAGTGTTCACACCCACGCAGGGTGTTAAAATGTGACCTGCCCAAGTTTGCATAGGGATTCTCGACTTACCTTTATTAGGTAAGTCAGTAGTCACGGCGATCCCAACCGAGGACACCAATGACAAACGGGCAGTCGTGGTGATCCCAACCGCGGACACTGATGACAAGCCCTTTGTAAAAGTAAGTATAGTTGTAAGCGACCAGTCACGGCGATCCCAACTGAGGACACCGATGACAAACGGGCAGTCGCGGTGATCCCAACCACGGACACTGATGATGAGCCCTTTGTAATAGTAAGTATAGCTATAAGTGTGCAGTCACGGTGATCCCAACCAAGGACACTGATGACAAATGGGCAGTCACGGCGATCCCAACAGAGGACACCAACGATAAGCCCTTTATTAGGCATAAGTATAGGTTAAAAAGGGAAACTATTAAGGAAATAATGGCGACCTCCTATGTATGAAACTTGCTGTTAACTGATTTTCAGCTAAAGTGTACTTTCTGTTGTGTATGGATTGATTGCTAGGTGGATGAAATTGTAATTTAGTACAAATTCTCACATTGACACTATTGATGTTCCACCTTGACTCATTCCACAGGTACAGATGTTGGGTGAAGCAGATGTCCAGGACCATTGATTGTCTCTGCTGCACGCTGCCACCTCTTCTCCTCTGCCCTCGTCGCCTTTATTATTGCATTAATTTGTATTATTATTATTGCTTTACACGTAGGTACAGTTACACAACAACTGTTACACCTACATCGTGTATCACATACACCACGCTACATAACAATTAGTTGTCAATGTAAATGTAGCGAACTTTTGCTCAGTTTGACCTGAGTACAGGATTTTTCACTGTCGTCTCGGAGTTTTTCCCTCAAGCTTGCTTCTCTTAACATAAATACAAGGTTTTTATGCTCATAGGCGACAGTGCTTTTCTCCTGTAACAGGATAGTACACACACCACAGTGTGAATCTTGTGTGACTGAGCTAGGGTGTATATATATATAATGTCAAATTTTTCCAGAGTAAAATTTGATTTTTCAGGGGCATAATGTCACGAATTTTCTACATCGTAAAATTATGTAACGTAAATTGTGACATCGAGTGATTTTGCGGGAGCAATGAATGATTCTGAAATGCATGAGATTTCGCTCATTCTCTCAACCGTCCACTCACGTACTTATATTCGCATCAAGTTGTCAAAACTTTTGTCATTCTTTCACGAGTGATTGTCTTTATGTGCAGACGGTGCATTCCTCTGAGCGATAATTTCTGAATTATCGCTTCTGCCTCCCGGCCATTGGTCGGCCACACCCTTTTCTCACGTTCCTCACGTCGGACACTCAAAACCAGAGTTAATCTGTCCTGTAGTCTCGGTGCATGCGGTTATGCTTTATGAAAGCCCGAGTGATCACTTTTCTTAGCGATTTCAGATCTCAGCTTGTACTGACGTGTTTCTCGAAGCTTCTACCAGCTTGGTGATTGACTACAGCAGCATGGTCTTCTATACCGATTAGTATTTCCTTTTGTTTTCCTAGGCTTAAGTTTTGGGGTTATTTAGCTATTTGTCTGAGTGTTTGAGTGAGTGCATTTCCCTTTCTTTGATTTGAATTAATTCATGTAATGTAAATTTATTTTCTTGTATTCATTAAATTTACAGTTCGTTTTCTTGGGCTTTGTTAAATGTAACAGTCGTGTTTTATTTCCCCACATATTTAGTACACTTTTGCTACTCCACGTTAGCACAACTCCTTATATTAATCACGACTGGTACTTAGGCCAGCTTTTGGGTATTAATCCTTAAATCCGTTGTGCTAGCTAGGAGTTTGGCTCAGCCAAGATCCATTTTATTATTATTATTTTTTGAATGTTAAGGGGAGAAACTAACTTTCTCAGAGGCCAACGGTACAATATTACAGCCTACTTAAGCATCTAGTCTCTGCTGCGTACCGTTGAGAAGGTCTATAAATTCTTGACTCTAGAGAATTGGCGAAGTAAGCCAGCATAAAAGTGAAATCGCCACTTGATTTCACGAGTCTATTCTCTCGTAATAAATGACTCGATAGTCATTCCTAGCACACATAGCTATACATTGTATACTCCAATTTTACAATATTACATTTCCCCCTGACAGTACCATTATTGTATAAATGCAAGAAGAGAAATTATTAACATTCTTATCAATAATTAGGATGAAGAGTCCCTAGAGTCTAGAGTATAAAAACTACTGAAATATAAATTACCTGTGTAGTTAGGTGTTGCTGAAGTCGATTTCGTTATTTAAATAAAGCTAAAGTAAAATATTTAGTTGATCTTTAATTGTGGCATGCTTATCCAGTTTTTTTTTTTCTCTCTCTCTCTCTCATATACTGTATATATACTGTATATATATTGTGGGACATGTAAATGTGTAAATTTTAGATCAAGTGAAGGCTATCTGTAGCACAACTGTTAAATAAGGAAAATTCAGGATTGAAATATCATGTGCTTTGTGTACCCACTCGGATATATAAATAATGTTCCACAAATTCTGCAGCTTCGTCTCAGCCAGCAAGTGACGAGCGGCCAGGGACAACACAGACACTCCCTCCTAGGGATGAGCCACATTATCAAGGTGCAGGTGCACCCTCTGTACTCCAGGAAAACAAGTTGCTTAAGTTCATTCAACGCATGTCTTCCTATAATAACGATCTTCATAAAAAAACTTAGGGCAGTCACTAGAGAGACTATTTACGTGCCTTAAACACTAAATATCAAGAACTGTTAGATTCCTTAAGGAATGAATTACAGTAGAGAATGTTAAAAGCCAATGCCAACAAGATGTTTCCAAAGCTTTGAGTAGAACTTTTACATCAAATCAGACTCAGTATTTTTTATCATCTAACCACATAGGAAAGTGGCAGGAAGAGGACATTAGTAAAGCTCTGATTCTAAGAACCTTAAGTCCTAAAGCCTATCGTTTTTTAAGGGAACAGTGGAAATTTCCTCTACCTTCTTCTGCCACAATCAGCTGGTGGGTGTCCAAATTTGCTGTGGAGCCAGGAATTTTGTTTTCTGTAATTAACTTTTTGCATCAAGCTTCTACTATGTCTGAGTATGAGCGACTATGTGTTCTTTCTTTTGATGAGACTGCATTTGCTCAGGATTGGTCATATGACATTGGAAATGACACTTTATTTGCCCCCAAACGTAGTGTCCAATGTGTCATGATTAGAGGACTGATAAAGCCATGGAAACAGCTTGTGTTTTATGAATTTGACTGTGACATAACAAGGGACATTTTATTTAACATACTGTAATTCTTGAAGTAGAGGTAGCTGGATTTGTTGTTGTGGCTGTTGTTAGTGATCTGGGACCCACAAATGTAAGGTTGTGGAAAACACTGGATATTAATGTGAATAACACATCTTTCCCAAACCCATATGCCTCTAATCGGCCAATTTTTGTGTTCGCTGATGCACCCCACCTATTAAAGCTCATCAGGAATAATCTTTTAGATCATGGGTTCACTTTGCATGGAAATTCAAAGCCAACTGTGACAAACAGTAGTGTTAGAGATATAATAATCAGAAGTGAGTATGATTTAAAGACAAGTCACCGTTTGTCACACAAACACATAGATGTAGAAGGGGTAAAATGGATGAACGTTAGACTAGCTGCACAGTTACTTTCAGAAACAACTGCAAAATCAATTAGATACTTTGGAAAGCAAGGACTTCTAAAGAGCAAGGACTGGGAGGATACAAGTAACTTCATAGCATTAGTAGATGCATGGTTTGATGTTTTAAACTCTAAAAGACCTAATGCAGAAAAAGAGTCCAGGTCAGGTTTTGGTATTCACTTGAAAACACAAACAGATGTTTTAAACAGCATGTTGTAAACTATCAGGGACATGAAAGTTGGGGGTAGAGAGAGTCTGTATCCATTTCAAAAAGGAATAATTGTATCCTCCCAGTCCTTGCTTAGACTGTATGAATTCCTACAAAATAGCTTTGGAGTTGGCTATATTTTAACGTACAGGTTAAACAAAGACTCCCTAGAACACATGTTTGGTTATCTGAGGCAAATGGGAGCCTCTTATCAGCACCCATCTGCACTTCAGGTGAAGTATAGGATAAGATCATACCTTCTTGGTAGAAACTGTGAATTGGTGGGAAGCAGATATAATATTATTAAGGAAAATGAAGATAACTCTTTGTCAGAGGGGTCATTTTCTGTGAAGGATGTTGGTGACTCAGCAAATGACATGTCTGACACAGAAACAGTTGAGTCAGAATTACTTCTTTCAGCAGTGCTTTTCTCTTCTGACCAACGGTATGATATTGGAGGCAAGAATGATAGTACAGTATCCTCCACTGTCCAAAAAGGGGAATTAGAGGAATGCATGAAAACAGAAGGCCTAAGGTATGTTGGTGGGTTTATTGCCCACAAATTTCAAAAATATTCATACCTTGGAAAAAATGTTAAACCTGATGATAGGACCTGAACAGGAGAGGTTTGTAGGAATAAAGGCAAGCTGATGACACCATCAAATGAATTATTTGAACAGCTGAAAATAATGGAAAAATATTTGAATGTTATCATGGGAAGAAATCACTTAGATCTGGAAGGAAATGCATGAAAAACTTAACCAGATTAATATGTAAACATGTTAATTTGCCTGAAGATGTTGTACACTACTTTGTTAGATGCAGATTATATTTTAGAATAAGGATTCTGAATAGAAAGGTTCAGAAGTGTAAAAAATTGAAATCCAAACTAAGAAAGCATGTCAGGTAAGGGATACAAGTATTGTAAATAAAGAATAAGACATTATGTGAATTATATTTTTCCCCTTAACTGATTGCAAGACACTAAAAATGATATTGGTATGTTTTGCTGAATGTAAGCTTGTAAGAGATGCAAGTGCACTATCTCCACCCAACAGTTAAGGTATATAATTAAGGGCTACAAGTAACAGCCGCACTTGAGGTGGGAATCTTAAGTCTCCCTATACAGGGAAATCACAAAGGGAAAAAAATGAAAACATTTTTGCAAGCCTTCAGGTGTCTCCTCAGGATTGGGCTCCGATTCTGCTTCCTTGTTCTTGTGTAACTTTCAACTCTGGATATTTTCCATAATCATCTTCTTGCTCAAGCAATATTTACTTGCTATCCCTTTTGATATATCATCATTATGTAGTTTACCTATTATAATTATAGATCAATGAAACAAAATTTTCGTAATTCGCCTCCAGTCACATGTCCCAGATAATGATGACGTGAGGAATATACATAGGTTGAGTGTGTTGAATAGCGACCTGTGTGAACATTCATAATACAAAAGCATACCACCATACATACAGATGGTTTTCTGTCAAGCTCCCGTTTTCTTCCACCTCTCTCTCTCTCTCTCTTATTAACTTTGACGTCACAGAATCTGCGCGGCTCGGGGGTGCTGAACTTACCTCTCAGTATACTCTTCTCTTTACCTTGCTGTACGCTGGTACGCTACGTTTAAGAGACACTGAAAGGAGCGAAAAGCTGAGGGAAAATAAAAATGGGGTGATAGAACAGTGGTAGCGTAGGGACTGCATTATACCGGTAATAACTTTATTGATGTGGAACAAAGTGTACGAGTCCTGCTGGAGTATGATAGAGAGGGGCACACACACACACACACACGATTATATTGTCCCTTAAGAATTAGCCTCCCTCCTCGGGTCACACACACTCTTGGCTGCCTTTCATTTTAACTTCCCTCTTCCTTATGTATTATGAAACTTATCTCTATATTAAATCCTTCATCAATACCCCTCTTATGTTTCCTTTTTTCGCTCGCTCGCTCGCTCGCTCGAGAGAGAATGAGTTGGAGGGGGGAGGCTGGTACTGTACGGTACATTTAAGGTTATTAAATACGACGGTGAATTACGTATGACTTAATGAGCCTTATAAAGGAATACTGATTGCATAAGTACAGCATGATAAAATATTTTCCTTTGTATTACCATGAAAAAAGAGATTAGAAAATATAATGGAAACATCACAACAAAATGTAAGAAAAAAACATACGTACATATACACATACAGAGAGAGAGAGAGAGAGAGAGAGAGAGAGAGAGAGAGAGAGAGAGAGAGAGAGAGAGAGAGAGAGAGAGAGAGAGAGAGAGAAAGAGAGAGAGAGAGAGAGACCAGACAGGTGAAGAGGTCTTTCCAGATTAGACGGTACACCTGTACCAGTCAAATGGACTCCTAACCTCACCTACGCACCTCCCACCCCACCATCCAGCAATCACAGGCATTCCAGTCTGAAGAGAGTGGGATGAGCTTCGCCACCTCTCGCTGTCGCGACTATAGTAAGGACCAACACGTTCCAGAATAATGCAAGCTTATATAAGGATGGGGGGATGAGACTGTAGCAAGTTTGGTTGGGCCTCAGTCAGTTTGAGTGAAGTTTGGTTGGGTGTCGGTGCAGTTTGTATATTTTCGATACCGTACTTGTGAAAGCAGTGAAATGTTGTTGGGAATAAGAAGTGTTGTAGAAGTTTGTATAGTTTCGGTACTTGTGAAAACAGTGAAGTGTAATAACAGTGAAGTGTTGTCAAGCATTAAGTGTGAAGTGTTGTCACAACCTTCTTTCTGATCGTCAGTATGGGTTCCGTCAGGGACGCTCCACTGGCGATCTTCTCACCTACCTTTCAGAATCCTGGTCATCCTCCTTTAGGGACTTTGGCGAAAGCTTTGCCATTGCACTTGACATCTCAAAGGCTTTTGATCGAGTCTGGCATAAATCTTTAATTTCCAAACTGCCTTCCTACGGTTTCTAACCTTCTATCTGTGCCTTCATCTCTAGCATCCTTTATGGTCGTTCTATAGCCGCTGTTGTAGACGGCCATCGTTCTTCTCCTAGACCTGTCAACAGTGGTGTTTCTCAGGGCTCTGTCCTATCACCACCTCTCTTCCTTTTATTCATCAATGACCTAAGCTGTACATCTAACCCTATCCACTCATATGCTGATGATTCCACCCTTCACCTCTCCATTTGGTTTCCGCAACGTCCATCTCAGCAGTTACTTCAACAAAAAAGGGATGAGGCTATGGCACACCTAATGTCTGACTTGGCTCGTATCTCTGATTGGGGTAAAAATAATCTTGTTATTTTTAATGCATCAAAAACTCAGTTCTTACACTTATCAACCCGACAAAATCTTCCTCAGGATTACCCACTGTTGTTTAATAATGTCCAACTCAGTTCTGCATCATCCTTGAACATGCTTGGGGTTTCATTCTCTCGGGATTTGTCTTGGAAAGAACATATTACATCTCTCATGAAATCTGCTTCCAAGAGATTAGGTGTGCTAAGCCGATTCCGAACTTTCTTTACCCCTGCACAGTTGTTGGCCTTGTACACGGGTTTTATTCGCCCATGTATGGAGTACAACTCATGTGTGGGGAGGCTCCCCACATGCAGCTCTTCTCAATAGGGTGGAGTCAAAGGCTTTTCGTCTCATTAACTCTCCTTCTCTTACTGATTCCCTTCAGCCTTTGTCTCTTCGCCACACTGTTGCATCTTTATCTCTCTTCTATCGCTACTTCAACGGTCACTGTTCCTCTGAACTGTCTGCTTGCATCGCTCCACCTCTACGACGGGCACGTAGTACCTCTCATCCCTTTTCTGTACAACTCTCTAATGCAAGAGTTAACCGTTACTCCCAGACTTTTATTTATGCAACTGGTCAAGTCTGGAACTGTCTTCCTCTGTCTGTATTCTCTACTTCCTATGATCTCTAGTCTTTCAAACGCAGTGTGTCCAGGCATCTCGAAATGAATGGATCTTGAATTTGGCTCTCTTTTGTATTGTTTTTGCTTTTTCTTGGAAGAAACAGTATGTGGGCCCACGGCCTTTGGTTCCTTCTTCCTTGCATTAAAAAAAAAAATGCAGTTAGTAAAGTTTGTATAGCTCCAGTGCTGGTGGGAAAAGTGAAGTTAAAAAGCATAAAGTGGGATTATTTGGAAAATAAAGACAGTGAACTTTAAGAAGCCAGTGTTCATTTTCGCCTCAGCTGATCTTGTGTGCTGTACACCTAAAGGCTGACCATAGGAAGAACGACTCACTGGGGAACGTACTTCCTATACTGAACTACTGCTGTTGGAGCCTGTGGCAGTGTGGGGACGTGGGACGTAACACAGGGATACTGGGGAAGAATCTTCCCGCCCCACCCCAGTGGGTAGTAATGTTACAGAATTAGCAACAAACTATATTTCTTACTTGTGAAATGTTACGCCATCTCTCTTCGATGAATTCCTGTGCCCATTTTTGTATCCATAAGCTGCACAGTGGGCCATGTCACTATATTTTCCAGAATCATCAGTCGAGGCGTAACTAGAGTTACTGGCGCCCGGGGCAAGAATAGAAAATGACGCCCCTTTTCGCGGAGTAAATCTTAAGGATTCTGGATGTGTCACAATGATTCATTGGACCACATGAAGAATAGAAATCAGATCTGTTTTACTACCAGAAGGTGTATTGAGATACTATTACAAGCTAACACTATTTATTACTAGAAGGTATACTGAGTGTAACTATTATAAGTGGAGAAATACAAACAAATCTTTTTACGAAGACTATCCTGCACCAACAAAAGATATACCCCCTTAAACCCTTCACTCCCAGGACGTATTATGCTACTTTTATTTAACCCCATCACACCCAGGATATTTTATGCTGCTTCTATTTAACCCCTTCACACCGAAGACATATTAATGCTGATCTTAATTACCTCCTCACACCCTTCATGTATTTTGCTGCTAATCATTATCCCCTTAAGTCAGTGGGTCTCAAACTTTCTTGAGAAGCGGAACCCTTTTATTAAAACTAATCATGTTGTACTGCGGAAGTTACAATATGTATTGAAAAAACAAGTGTTGATTTAATTT
>JAGKTI010020346.1:6101-16393 GCA_018397915.1 Birgus latro | reverse complement strand
CATTAAATACAAGAGATACCATTAAACATTAAATACAAGAGATACCACTGAACATAGAGAAAATGTGAAACAGACCTACGGGTAATACTAAGTACACTGGTAGCACATGCCAGACAGACAGTGTATAAAGAATCACCAATAGACAGACAGACAAAAAAGACGTGAGACAGATCGTCACGTAACAATAGGTTGTTACAGGAGACAAAGAAAGAAGTGCCCGTGACTAAATACTTTTGAACCTGCTCCCTTTGGGTCCTAACATTCCCCACCTCCTCAGCACCAGGGTCAAATGGTAGGGTACATGAAATGAAAATACACAATGTAATAAGAATATAAACGACAGAGGAGGTGGGATGGGGGAAGGAGGATATAGTATCAAGGTTGTAGGAGAATTTACCAGTAGTACCGGTATTTAGAGAAAGTAATTTCAAAGGAAAGAAGTACGGTACCTATCAAGAATCGGAAGTAGTATCTGAGAGAAGGCAATTTCAGGGAAAGCAAGACCGGGTGGTGAAAGGAGTGGTTGGGGTGGGTGGGAGGGGGAGGTGGCAGAGGAAGTAGTAGAGAAATGCGTGGAGCGTGATCGGGATAGGACAGATACAAGAGGAGAGCAAAGAAAAGGAATGAGGTGAGGCGAGGGATGGGAACAGCAAAGAGGTGAAAGGGGGCAAAACAGAAAAGTAAAAAGAATGAAATGTAGACATAGGAATGGCAGAAGGGAGAAAATCAGAGACATGAGAACAGCAAAGAGAAAACTAAAAATGAGGAAAACAGATGAACGAGAAAAAACAGGAGGAAAAAGTAGGGGACGAGGGAGAAAATGGAGACTAGGGAGAAAAGGGCAAGATAAAAGTGTGGAGAAGTGAAAGTACGAGAAAACTGGGGATCGAGAGAAAAGGGTAGGGAAGGTGGAGAGAGAGAGAGAGAGAGAGAGAGAGGGGAGGGAAGGAGAAACAAGAAGAGAAAGTAAAGGCAGGGAAGAAGAGGAACAGAAGCAGGAGGAAGAGGTGAATGAGAGACTGTGACAGAGGGGGAATGCAGAGGAGGAAGCAGAGAAAGGGAAGAAGAAATAAGAGGAGAAGAGACAGAATGGAAAGAACAGGAATGGAAGCGTGGGGAAGAGGTGGGCGAGAGATTGTGACAGTGCGGGAAAGGGGACAGGGAGAGAGAGAGTGAAGGGAAAAGGGAGGGGGAGGGGAAGGGGCGCAAGAGGAAAGAGTGGATGAAGACGGAGTGAAAGGAAGGGAAGAGGGGAGAGGGAGGAATGGGGAAGAGGGGCAAAGGGAGGAAGGGAGGGACTGAGAAAGAATGAAGGGGTAACAGGAATGAAAAGTGGCGTACGGGTGAGTGCAGGGGAAGAGGGAAGCATGGGGAAAAAAAAATAGGGTTAGGGAAAATTGGGCCGGAGAAGGAGAAGGTGGATGGAAATGGAGCATGAATTGGGGGAACAAATTCACTAACAAAGCTGTATACAACACTGACCCTCCATCTCACACAGTCTGACACATACATGGCTCTCCTCATAACAGTTTCATCCGATGGTTTTATACAATTCAGTCCGCTTCAGAAACAATTTTTTTCCTATAAATTATACCGACTCCCATTATTTGGTACGTCCATTTTTCTTTCTCCCCCCACCCCAAAATCCTCTGATTCTCAACATATTTTCACTTCAATATTTAGTTCCATTCTGCCCTCATTTCCTCTTCATTCTCTCTAGTTTCCTCTTCCTCCAGACATTTCCCTTTTAAAATTCTCTGGTTTTCTTTTCAATTTCATACGTTCATTCTTCTTACATTTCCCCCTCCCGGTCTTCCTCATCCTTCCCTTGGGATATTCCTCCGCAAATTCTCTCGTTTTCTTCGCTTTCTTTTCTTTTCTATCTTGCTGCCGCTGACTCTTCTTCCTCCTTTCCTTGACACTCTCCTTCCGAAATTCATTACTTTGTTTCTCTTTCTGTCTAGGTTTTCCTCCCTCTCTTCTTTCTTCTATGGACAATTTTCTCTCAAAACTAATTCTCTCTCTCTCTCTCTCTCTCTCTCTCTCTCTCTCTCTCTCTCTCTCATCATTATTATTAGTATTCCCCAATTCTCCTTCACTTTCCTCTCTTTCTCCTTCTCCTCCACTTTCCTCTCTTTCCCATTTCCCCTTCTTCCCTTATCCCCCTATTTTTTTCCTCTTCCTCCTCCTCCTCTTGCCTCTCCACCTACCTTTCCCATCTACTAGCTACCTTTCTCTCCCCTTCCCCCCTCTATTCCCCTCTTGTGACGTCACGCTCCTGGCCTGTTTTGCTCGGGCTGCCGGAAGAACCTTGATTGGCTTTTGGAACAGGTGAAAAATTATACCTTGGCCAACGATATTACTTACAGGGTAGATATTTTTTTCTTTTTCTTTTTCGTCAAACTTCCTCTATCTGAAAAGTAATTAACTTTTTGTATAAAACACGAACGTTATAGGAACCAAAGGAGGTTTTACAGTCCCAAAGAACTCAATTTCTGGAAAATTTCTCCATCGTTAATAAGGAGGCTGAGGTTTTTCTTTTTCAAATTTTTTAATAAGTGTACATAGTAAACAGACTATGATATTACAGCCAATTTTCAGCGATACCGTAGGCTACATATTAATGATGGCAAACACAGAGCTACAATAGGCTACCATAGATATGACAGCAAAAGTTATATATGACTGCACTTTATAACTACCATGGTCCACTGTGTATACAGTATTACAGCTTATTCTACTCATAACAACTTTCATCTATACAGCTAGCATAAACTGCATACAGGGTGTCCCAGGACTTTTGTATTAGCTTCAGGAAGTCATTCTTGGGCTTTTTTTTTTTTTTTTAAATACCCGGTAATATTATATACAAGTACCAACTTGGTCCAATTCTCAGTTGTTGCAAATGTCTATATACTGATGACTTTTTGGGCAAATACGGTCTCCCTCATAAGTCACTCATACGGTCATCGGTAACTGTAGCTCCGAAAACTGGACCCAAGCTTACTGTCAGAGTTAGGCCAAGAATCACCTCGACAACAGCACCTTACATCAAGTCCTTGGACACCCTCTATTCCACCATCTATGAAACAACAATAAGCTAAATATTATTAGTCTACAGGAGTCAAGAAATTCGTAAAGAACAATTCTTTAAAGTAATATACCCAATATCGTAGCACACAGGCAAATTGTAGTAATGTTGTTCATTTGGCAAAGGTGCGGTATGGAGCGAAAACCTAGGCTTAAAGATACCCCCTAGCACCCCCTTCTCTCCATGGAACTCTCACTTTCCTTGGCATCCCTTGTAACTTTCCCTGCACTTCCCTTACTCTCCCTGACACTTCCCCCTCCCTCCTCTCTCTGACGCTTATCGCGGACAAAGGCCCGTGATATCATCGATGGTGACATCTGCCCTATTTCCAGCTCTGACGCGAGTTTTCAATCCTCTTCTCAAATGACTCATTTAACATGCTCCCAAGAGACAGACAACCACCCTACAGTTCCACGGAGTATCCAAGGCTAAAAAGAAAAAAAAAATAGCGACGTATGCTTATGAGGCAGCTTGAGAGGGTTACAGAATCAGAAGTCCTATAAAATCGTGAATAAGTGTGAAGAACCGTGAATAAGCATGAAGAACTCAGGTGAATGGTGAATTTTCAGTGTATAACGTGTATCACACCATGATAGTAAAATTAAAAGAGTTGTTATGGTAGATTTATGGACTTGTATGCATTAAGCGAGTGATGTGGGCGTGAGGCAACATTTCAACCGTGAATCATCAGTATCATAACGGTTCGACAGTAATCATATACTGTATTTGTGGACGACCCGTGCACTCTCTGAGAAGCACTTTCATTAACAAACCATTTGCTCCTTTAGGCCTATAAGCAAAGGGCAGTGTGCTGAAGAGAGAGAGAAAAAAAATACAGAGGGAGACAGCCGGGACAGACAAACGAAACCGGCTGAACCGGCCATAGCGCACAAGAGACGAAGTTTGAGATACTGGAATCATCTCGCCGTAACTGTGAGTAGACAATGATACTGAAGGGCGAGAGTGTGTAGTGGGACACAAAAAAGATACCAAGTTGCGTTTCCTGGGCTAATACGAATAACTTTGTGAATTATGTTGATTTGGGACAGAGGATGTGTTAAGTGGCATGAAATTAATCAAATGTTCGGATGTAAGGCGCCCTTCACAAGCGAATGCTTTTATTTTTGAAAGAATTAATAGGATGTTTTGTTAGAGTTAACTGTCTTCAAATTGCAATTGCGAGAAAATTATCATACTACCACTCTGCTGTCCTGTTCCTTTACGTTGAAGAGTTTATGTGGTGAGTTAGGCAACCAAATAATCGGTGATGCTGTGATAGGGAAATACGAAAACCTCTTTACTTGTTATAATGATGCTGGAGTTGATGATAAGTATTGATGATTAGTTGACTTGTGACTGACTGATTGGTTTCATTGGTTTATTACCATAAATGGATATGTAGGAACTAACCCTGACTTCCTTATTTTAATACTTCTTTAGAATTAGGAACTCTACCATTGATATATATTACTGTTAGATTAATTTAAGGTTCACGAAAGGAACAGTGATTACTGACACATGCGGAAGCTTACATACTTGTGGTTACATGCATTGTGACACACTTCCCCCTACTGGTTTTTAGCATAGTGATAACACACATTGGTACTTTATATTACCGGTACGTTTCCTTTTGTGGTAGAGTGAGGTATCAAGTTGACCCAAACTGACATAACAGACTTAGCATTTGGAGTCCTGGAGTTTGTCCGATCATTTCTTATTGGTGATCTACTAGAATATGCTCGAGGGTCCTTGTTATACTTAATAATGTTTATTAGGATAAACTGTATGGTGGACTACAGAGGAACAATAGAAGAAAGCTTTATTTACCGTTTGCTTTGCTCTGTGTTTACAGGAAAATCAGGAATAATGAAGAAAATGTGAATTTTCTGACTTCACCCTTCTAGTGGGGCAGATAAGCTGAAGTACTGTGCATTTTGTGACTAAAGCATGAAACTTTCAAGATTTCCAGCAGATACCATAAGGTTTATTTTCAGATGTGGAAGCAATTTTGATTTGACCTCCGATGACCCTGAAAGGTCAATGACCCCTGTGTCAATTTTAAGTATGTTTTTCTTGATACTGCTCATTATGATCTTGCCTATTTTTGACTATAATTCATTCAGTTTTTAATTCATACTTTTACAAACCTGTTGAAGCATTTCTCATTACTATTAGGACTAATCAGACCTTTTTGTGACCTTTAGTTGTTATATCTCATTCACTTGAGATGTTTCACAAGTATGAAAAACACTTGCTAACAGAGTGCTCTTGTACACTGACATTCATTTATCATTTTGTGTGTGTTGCAGGTCAGATCACTGCATGTGAATGAGTGGTGATGGTGACCTGTGCATCTGTAGTATTCAATGAAGTGGTAGTGTTGCTACATGAAGCTGCAGAACTCTGTAGCTGTACAAAACTTAGCTTAGCCTGCTTTCTTGCTTACTGCATACAGTACTCACCGCCACGGCGAAGCGTAACATTCTGCTTGATACAAATCTGCCTCACAAACCCAAGCAGTCGAGATTACCTTCCAAAACCATCTGGGATCTGTGTGCTCTCTATCAAACAGAAACCGATGAACGCATCTTGATCAGCCAAGAAACCTATTGGTGTTGGGTATGTCTCGTTGGCAAATGACCTCCTGTTTCAAGAACTTGGAAATATGCAAACAGAGTGTGATATTGACAGACTAGATGATGGAACAGGAATTGAAGCCACTCTGACTGCCAACAATGCCAAATGGTACAATCCTTGTCGACTGACATTCACCAAAAACATGCTAAAGCGACAACAAAAGAGAAAATCAGCTGAAGAGCAGCCAGCCACTTCCACCTTCCGCTGACAGCTGACAAGAAGATTAGACAAAAAGAACCCTTCTTCTTCTTCATCTGTAATGAACCAGCTTGTTCAGAAGTACAGTACTACATGCAGCTGTAACAAAACAAATAGATGAAAATATTAGGAAATGTGTTATAGAGTTGAAGGACACGGAGCTGCTGGCCAAGCTTGCCCCTGGCGATATGATTGCCCTTGAGGCTAAGTATCACCGCATCTGCTTGCGTAAACTCTTGGGTACACCACAGTATCAATGTTTTGTAGATAAGCGGCTCATCCAATCCGCAAAGCCCATCACTGACATAATTCCTAAGAACATGCTGCTGTTCTTCAGCTCTCCACCAGTGAAGACCAAATCCAAAAATACCAGATGTAACTGGAAGTACTCAGAGTGACTGGGTCTTTTCTCTCGTCATTATATATCTTGTCAAACGCGTGATGGGGTCTGGACCAATTTTTCAGCCATGAAAATCAAGGAATTCCACCATACTCATCAAAACGTGGCAAACTGCAATTTGGCACAAAAGCTGACTTATTAAACTGCATTTTGTCAGTGGAGCCTCCATTACTGGACACTCCTTTGGTTGATGCTGTATTCACTGATGCTGCTGCAGTCCAGATGCAGAATCCTTGCACATCGAAAACCTTCCAGGAGTATGCAGATTATGTTTTGGTGTCCTACTGATCATCCCAACTGGCAAAAGCAAACCGTCTGGACATCATCTGGGATGCATATAAGCCAAACAGCCTGAAAGCTAAAACCCGGCTGAGGACAGGAAAGGGTGTGAGGAGAATAGATGCAACTACCGTGATTCCAAGGAACTGGAGAGATTTCCTACATGTTAATGAAAATAAAATGAAACTATTCCATTACCTCTCTCAACAAGTCATATGCATGCCAATAGATGACAGCAAAGTGTATGCAAATCA
Source organism: Birgus latro (assembly GCA_018397915.1). Lineage (NCBI taxonomy): Eukaryota > Metazoa > Arthropoda > Malacostraca > Decapoda > Coenobitidae > Birgus > Birgus latro. The sequence continues at coordinate 9,534 of JAGKTI010020346.1, read as the reverse complement.
AGAAGAAATGGTGCTTTCCTCTCTCGATTCTTTAGAGATAAACAATTAGATACAATACTTCCAGGAAGAAGCTGGTACAAGAACCGTTCTTCATGTGTTGGATGTTGATCAAAAGAGCATCAAAAAGGTGACAATGCGAACAGCAAACAATGACGTAGTTGTGCTGGCCCTGCTCTATTCACAAAAATTCAACCGGAAGAATTGTGGATAACTTTTGGAACTGGCTCTGGTTTCAAGTTCATCAACATCCATAGCTTGGTCACTAGGATTGGTCCAAGAACCTGCAACACACTCCCAGTGTTTCATGCTTTCACTGGATGTGATATAGCCCAAAATGTGCCTTTTATGGAAGAGGCAAGAAGACTACCTGGGACACTTGGAATGCCTATCCTGTAGTTACGAGGCTTTTACTGAGCTCTCAGAGATTCCAAGGGATGTGACTACGCGTTCACTGTCACGCTTACAGCGCTTTGTGATGTTCATGTATGACAAGACCAGCGTTGCTATGGAGGTAAATGAAGCACGGAGGCAACTCTTCTCCCAGAAGTCAAGAAGCTTACAAAACATCTCCCAACACAGGAGGCTTTGAAACAGCACATCAAGTGTGCCACATATCAGGTCAACATCTGGAACAAGGCCTTGGTTCCCGACCCTCAACTGCCAAGCCCTTCGAAATGGAGTTGGATAAAAAAAAAAAAGTGGATGGGAACCACTTTGGAGCACACCTGCAGAAGCATCACAGTCATGTTATGAACTTATTCACTGTAGCTGCAAAAAGGGTTGTGCTGGACGCTGCAAATGTTCAAAGGCATCCCTAACGTGCACTGCTTTGTGTGTATGTTCAGGAGACTCTTATAATTAGAAAGGCTGGAGCATATATGTACGGTGGCTATATAATAAGTGTTTGTTAATTACACTGACCCGAAAAAAGTAATAAAATATGTGTTACATACTCGTAAAGTAATAAGACATATAAACTAATTTTGTAAAAAAAAATAGATATATATATTCACAAAGGCAATTAAGCAGAAATTCAATAATGTCAAAGGTCAACGACCTCTGGATGATCTAAAATGTTAAAGTGCTGCCATATCTGACAAATTAAATTGAGGGACTTAGACAAAGTTCTGCAACATAATGTAGAGTTTTGACTACAAGTAATGTCTTGAAATATTTAAAGTCTTCTTCACAATGGTGCTAAAAATGAAATTTCATAATGCAGAGGGTCAGTGATTCCTAGCTAACCTTAAAAGTTAAATTAAGAATACTAGCTATCATATCTGATAACCTGAGAGGCTTTGTCAAGGTTCTGCAGCATAAAAGAGGTGTACCCTAACTACAAGTAATTGTCTTAAAATATTTAAATATTCTCCACAAAGGTGCTAAAACAAAAATTTCATGGCATCATGATCAATGACCTCTAGATGACCTCAAAGATAAATGTGAAAATGTTTCCAAGTCTGAATCTTCATAATATACAGAAACAAACCAGAAAGTTTCATGCTTTAGTCACAAAATGCACAATTCTTTCATATATTTAGGTCATCTGCCCCACTATTCAGAATCCCTTGGAAATAACACAGAAGGAAGAAAAACTTTCTCTTGACGGCTGAGATTAAGACATAAGAAAAGATCTTGTTTAATATATGTTCAGTTGTACTAGTTAACTCTCGAACGTTACTACAGTACTTAGAGTAACATTCGATTCACTCCCCTTAAAACTCTGGCACTCCCTTTCCTCTCCTTGGCATTTCCCTCTCCTCTTTTGGCACTCCCCTTCCTCCCCATGCAATCCCTTGCTCACTCAAACACACCCTCCCTCCACTCCCCTATCAACCCATCACCCCCACTGGCACATCCCTCCTCTCTCTAGCATCCTCTCATTCCTTTTGTAACCCCTCACCTCCCTAGTACTCCCTAACATCCCCCTGGCACTCTCCTTGGCACTCCTCTACTCCCTCTGGTACTCGCTTCACTACCGTTAGCATCTGGAATTCGGTTAGGGCCAATAAGAGGCACTGAAAAATTCCTTCCCTCACACTTTCCTCACTTCCTCTGGCAGTTCCCTCACTCCATTTACCATACGGTACCCTCAGTTCCCCGGCACTCTTCTGGCACTCTTCTCGTCGCTCTTGGAACTTCCCGTATTCCCTCAAAACGACCCTCAGCCACCCTGGCGCTCTCCTACTCCTCCATCACTCTCCTTGGCATTCCCATATTCCCCTAACACTCTCCTTGGCACTTTCCTGCTCCTCTGGACTCTCTTTGGCACTTCTCTACCACTCGGCATTCTCCCTGCACTCTCCTACTCCCCTGGCATTCATTGGCATCCCCCTTTGCACTCCTCTACTCCCCCACGCAGTTTCCTTAACTCTCTCATACCCCCTCGGCACTCTCATACACCCCTGGCAATCCCTTCCTTACCGATGGCACCCCCATGGCATTCCCCTCCCCCCATGGCACTCCCCTCACTACCGTAGGACCTGAAATTTTGTTAGAGCCAAAACGAGGCACTGATTCCCGTCTCGGCCACACGTCATTGTTCTTAACTTGGGATTATTATTTCTCTAGAGGCCCTCTAAGAAGGGGAGGAAGGATGAAGATGGATGAAAGGAGGGAAAAGTGGGTAGAGGAATAAGTGATGGGGGAATATGGAAAGAAAGGAAAATAGCCATCGGGAGAGGAAGAAAATATTGGGGATAAGGAAAGGTTAAAAAAAAAAAAAAAGAATGCTCGAGGAATGGAGAGAGGAAGAGGACGAGGGATGCGAATGGATAGAAGGAGAAGTGAATGAGGAGATAAGGAGTGATCGGGGAATAAGAAATGGAAAGGGAAAAGGGAGCAATGGAGGAAGGGGAAGATGGATGGGTATGGGTGAGAACAGGGGAAATAGGAGGGAGAAAGAAGTAACTGAGGAGTAGGGAAATGAAAGAGAAAGGGAGCGATGGGGAAGGAAGGCAATGGTCGGGGAACAGAGAAACAAAAGAAATAGAGCAACTGGGAAATGGGGAGGGGAAGATGGGGACAGATGAAAAGCGGGTCGACTAGAGGGAGAAAGAAGCGACTGGGGAACTGAGAAAGAAGAAAGAGGGGCAATAAGGAAATAGGAAGAGGAAGGGGAAGAAGGGTGTTATGGATGAGAAGAGGGGAGACTGAAGAGAGGAACTGACTGGAGATAGAGATGTGTAAGAGAAAATGGAGAAAAAGCGACTAGGAATGGGAAGAGGAATGGGATGGGTAACCGAGAGGGATACTGGCAAAAGTGAGAGTGATGAAGGAATGGAGAATGGGTGATGGGAGGAGGAAAAATGATGGGAATGGGTGGAAGGAATGAGTGGGTGAGTGAGAAATGAGTCAACTGAGGAAGAACAAGAATGGAGCAATGAGAGAGAGAGAGAGAGAGAGAGAGAGAGAGAGAGAATGTCGGTAATCA
>JAGKTI010020345.1:0-16393 GCA_018397915.1 Birgus latro | reverse complement strand
GCATAAAGTGAAATCGCTACTTGATTTCACGAGTCTATTCTCTCGTAGTAAATGACTCGATAGTCATTCTTAGCACACATAGCTATATATTGTATACTCGAATTATACAATATCACATTATCTTTTGAAATATCACATTTTCTTTTTGAAATACAAAATTTCCCCTGACAGGGGGGACTAGACAAAATGTATATACTTCCGTACTACAATCTTAAAATTAAACTGAAACCCGTAAGTTTGCAGACCATTCGTTATTTTTCAGTCTGATTCTACCAGAAAGTTGATGCTTAATGAGGCATGTATGTTTTGTGATGGAGGTGGGTGTTTAAATAAAAGACTTTACTTTCTACCAAATTGAACTTTCAGCTCAGACTGTGAGTTTTAATATTTTGGCTATTTTACATTTTTGTTGCAGCATGGTATACCCTTGTCAGACTTGTTCCTACATGCCTGCAGCAGAGTCCAGGTTGGAATATACCCCCCTGCCTTTATTCTTTTGGAAATGATAAAATAATCAAAATCTATGAACTATTATGATTTAGTTGATGATCAGTTTGGATTAAATTTAGAAATATTCGATCAAACACGCACTGAATTGTTTGAATTTTCAACAAAACCACTCCAAGTATTTCTTCCTTTTTATTTTCAAGTGCAGCCTTTTAAGTTCAACGTTGCTTTCTTTCATACTAAAGGTCACTCATCTTCCACAATGTAACATTTATTTGCCACACACACACACACACACACACACACACACACACACACACACACACACACACACACACACATTTCCATTCGGTCATAAAAAAGTTGATCTTAAAATATGCAGATTCCACTATAACATATGCATAAAATACAAACATTTATTCAACATGTCAAACACGAGCAAACATGGCTTTTCTTCTCTCCGTAGTGTCAGTAAATTCGTTCAGAACTGCCTTCAGATCAAGATTCAAGTGTCCTAGAATGAACACTCAGACATGATGTGTGGTTTAGCCAGTTGTGAGTCATTGTGCTCCTCAAATATGACTCTCAGTTTGTAGATAGATTTATGATAAAACACAGAAACAATTATAAACATATCAGTCATTTGCCTTCATCAACCAATCCTATGATACCCCATAGAGGAATGTATGAGCCCGGGGGTAGGAAAGTTGGTTCTCACATTTAATTTGAGAGTAACCAGCCTCACTCATCCCTGAGTGGCATTATGTGTGCAATAAACCCCAACCACCCCTTGGATATAAACCTGCACCAGCTTAATCCGATTGGAGCACCTTAATTACCCACTAAACCACCAGGTGCCAAAATTTGGTTATATTGTTACCACCCAGCGTAGTAAATGATTTCCTAGTGTACGGGAAACCATTTGCCTTGTCACTCAGAGTAGAGTCATCCGCAAGCAGAAGGAAGAGGAAAGGATGAAGAAAAGAAAGACAGAAGAAGGAGTGTGAAGTCACCCACAGGCAGAAGGAAGAGGAAAGAATAAAGGAAAGAAGACAGAAGAGGAAGGATGGAAGAGACGAAAGGGCAGACATTCAAAGCAGCACTACTACGATAACAAAACATAAACATAATTATAAACTCAATAGAGGGAACATAAGCTCACAGGCCAGAAGGGAACAGAGAGCTATCGACAACTCTTGGTGAATGACAAGAACAGCATTGCCACACAATGTAAACATTGAAGAACCTCATAACACTACCACGGTGCATCTTATTAGTTGTGCCAACAAGACTTATGATAATATTCGACATATATATCAAATTTTACTTATAAACTTGATCAATTTCATGAGCTGCTATTGAATCCGCTGTCTTAGTTGAAGATTCGGCAAATTTATATACAGAAAACATTTGGGGGGCTATAGCCCTCCTAGCCCCTCCAGAAATTACGGCCCTGATAAGGATGGGGAAGAAACTAGAGCAGTTCAGTCGGTTTCTGTTCAGTTTGAGTGTAGTGCAGTGTCAGTGAAGTTTGTATATTTTCGGTACTTGTGAAAACAGTGAAGTGTTGTTGGCAAACAGTGAAGTGTTACTGAAGTGTGTATATCATCAGTACTTGTGAAAAACAGTGAAGTGTTGTCAAGCATTAAGTGTAAGCGTATTTAGCAAAGTTTCTATAGCTCCACTACTTGCGAGAATAATGAAGTGAAGTTGGCAAGCATTAAGTGTAATTATTTGGAAATTAACGACAGTACACTTAGGAAGCCAGTGTTTATTTACAAGTATGATGCCTGAGCTTACCCTGTGTACTGTACACCTAAAGGCTGACCATAGGAAGAACAGCTCACTTGGCAACGTCCTTCCTATACTGTACTACGGCTGTAGGAGCCTGTGGCAGCATGGAGTGGGGACGTAACACTTGTGTCAGGAGTGGGATTAAGGGCTGCAGTGACTCTAACCTTCGACATGGAGACAGAAGGTGTACAGGCAAGAGGCCAAGCTAGGCAGGAAGAGGCATCACTGGGTGCAATTATGAAGTTATTACAAGCACAACTACAGGCACAGAACGAAGGACAGAGAGAACTTCAAGAACAATTACAGGCACAAACTAAAGAACTCAAAGAACAACTACAGGCACTGAATAAAGGACAGAAAGAACTCAAAGAACTATTACAGGCACAAATTGTACAACTGAGGACACAGAGTGAACAACTAGAGGCACAATGTGAAAAACAAAAAGAATGATATGAACAACTTCAAGACGCATCAGACGAGAAACGGAGGGAATTACAACTGAGAATGCAAGGACAGCTAGATTCTTTCATGGGGAAAATGAAGTAAGAACAGCAACAGCTTAATGAGGAAGTAGATGCCAAGCTAGAGCATCAGAAGTATGAGAGGCAGTGCAGCTTGCTACTAGCATCAAGGGTGCTGCAATGGAAATTCTGGGCCAGATGTCAGTAAAAGAAAGAATGCAGATGGAGGATGCAGATTTACAACCAGTGCTAGAGTGGCTGCAGCAGAGTACAAGGCTACCCTCTTGGGAAGAAGTTTCCAGGTTAAGCCCTGCGACCATGAGCTGCTCGAGTCAGTAGGACCTTCTTTGTTTGAACAGTGGACTACTGGAGCGTCAGTGGAAGACACCCGATGGCCTCAGCAAGTATTGATAACTGATGATTCTGAAGAAGATGAAGTTTGAGATCTTGGATGAGTCCCATAACCAAATCACTAGTGGGCACCTGGGGATGAAGAAAACTCTAAGCTGGCTGCAACAGAGGTTCGACTGGGTTAGCATGCATCAAGATGTTGAAGAGTGGTGTCGGGCCTGTGATGTGTGTTGTGGCAAAAAAGGACCCAGGAAACGTGGTTGCACCCCTCTTCAGCTGTACCATGTGGACGCACCGTTGGAAAGAGTCACGGTGGACATTGCTGAACCTCTTCCACTCACTGAAAAAGGAAACCGGTATATGTGTCGCCATGGACTATTTCACAAAGTGGCCAGAAGCCTATGCTATCTCTGACCAAGAGGCTGCGACAGTTGCTCAGTTGTTAGTTGACCAGTTCTTATGTCGTCTTGGGATACCACAAGAGCTACATTCAAACCAGGATAGAAACTTCGAGTCTGCTGTGTTCTGTGAGTGCTGCAAGTTATTGGGGATCAGGAAGACCAGGACGACCCCAATAAGGCCACAATCAGATGGGATATGGAGAAATTCAACTGGACCCTGAAACAAGAACTGGCCAAGTACTGCATAGAGGGACAAACGGAATGGGAACAGAAAATATCTGCATTGCTGATGGCATATCGGTCTGCATCCCATGAGTCTACTGGCTACACACCTGCAAAACTGATGTTGGGCCGCCAGTTACGCTTACCCGTTGACTTGTTAGTGGGAAGACAACCTGGAGAAGAGCTGCGTACAGACACCTCCAGGCACGCAAAGCACCTTCAGGAAAGGCTGGCCGAGGTGCATCATCAAGTGCAAGGAGTCCTTAAGTTTTCAGAAGTGATGAAGTGCAAGTATGATGCCAAGGTAAGTGAGGGGAACTTCAAGGATGGTGACCAGGTTTGGTTATACAATCCTCAACGAAAGAAGGGACAGTCACCGAAGCTGCAAGGCTCATGGGATGGCCCTTACACTGTGTTGGACCACCCATCAGATGCATCGGATTCGGGGAGGCAGGAAGTCTCGCTCAAACGTGGTACACGTGAAGCGTCTGTGGCAGTACGATGGGCCAGGACAGTACAGCTGAGACGTCTCAGAAGATCATGCTCTCCCGCAGCCGAGGAAGTTGAGGAGGATCAAGGAGCTGAAGTGCAAGAAGGTGGTGACAGTTTCCCAAGGGAAGAAGTGAATTAGGAAGAGGACCAAGAACTTCCAGGAGGAGTGGACTATGTGGAGGAGCAAGGATGTCATTGGAAGCGGCATAGAAGAAGACATGAAAAGCTGAAGGATTATTTTGTGTATAGTTAGATGTTTCATTAGGATTAAAGTTTATATTTGTATATACTGTATTGTGTAGTTTTGTTGGGACGACAGAGGACTAGGGAGGGGATAGTGTTAAGAAGCGGGATTTGCCAGTTAGGTAGTCGAGAAGTTTCTCGCTGTTTTCCGATGTTTCTTGTACCGTAGTTCTGGTACAAGTCAGAGTTGCCAGTTTGCCTGCTGTTTATGAGCATAGTTATGCATTAATTTGTGTGCTCTTTTTCTCAATGTTTTATTTGTGTGATTGTTAAATTATGTAATTTAAGTTTGTATGCTAAATAATTTACAGTGTTATGTAATGTAAGAAAACTCTCCCATGTTCTGCAGATCTCCATGTTGGCAACTGTAGTTCTTATAGAATGTAGAAAGCTCTAGAATATTGGAAGTTTCTATATGGATGGGAAAGAGACTGGAGCAGTTCAGTTGGTTTTCAGTTCAGTAGGTGTGTAGTGCAGTGTTACTTGTGAAAACAGTGAAGTGTTGTTGGCAAACAGTGAAGTGTTACTGAAGTTTGTATATCATCAGTACTTGTGAAAAACAGTGAAGTGTTGTCAAGCATAAAGTGTAACTGCAGTTAGTAAAGTTTGTATAGCTCCACTGCTCGTGAGAATAGTGAAGTGAAGTTGGCAAGCATTAAGTGTAATTATTTGGAAAATATAGATAGTGAAATTACGAAGCCAGTGTTTCTTTACGATGCATGAGCTGATCCTTTGTACTTTACACCTATAGGCTGATCATAGGAAGAACAACTCACAAGGCAAAGTCCTTCCTATACTATACTAATTATGTTGGAACCTGTGGCATGAGCTGATCCTTTGTACTTTACACCTCTAGGCTGACCATAGGAAGAACAACTCACAAGGTAAAGTCCTTCCTATGCTGTACTAATGCTGTTGGAACCTGTGGCAGTGTGGGGTGGGGACGTAAGAATATTATGATTTGTCCTAAAAGGTAAATAATACTCTCAGATCTTTTAGGTGAGAAAATAAAAACACTCCTTTTACCAGCAGAAACCAGCTCCTTATTGCATATTACTACATTAGCACCTTGGCAGTTATTTTCATAATGGTGGTATAATGTGGACCAGCAACTAGGGAAGTTAACTATACCAGATCTTTTCAATTGAATTTCGGTCATTACATCAGAATTACCCGTTGGGACATTATCAGGGTCATTAGAGCCCTCTAAGGTTAGGGGAGGCCGAAAATCCTCTGGGAAGGAAAGGGAACCAAACTAATGAATAGCACAGTCATAGAGTTATACTCTCGGACAAAATAATAGAAACATCAGTAACTACCAACGTCTATCTTGCTCTGTTGGAATGTCACACATTGCCTTCGCTCGAGGAGTTGGACCCATCACAGACTGTGTATCTGGTTCTCTGGAACTTTGTACATACTACAACACATGTATGGGGGGACTACTGAATGATCTCCGGCAACAATTGATATCGGGAACAAGAAATCTTTGGCTCTCATCCAACACAAAGCAGCTTCAGGATATAGCCAGCTTACCATTAGCAAACCTAGATTTCTTAGGGCTCTCCTCAGCTAGTATGATTTGGCCTTCCTTAAATTTTGTACTAGCCTCCCATAGATAAGAGACCTGTCCTGAGTAACACGTAACCTTCTCCTTGACATGTAATCAGTTCTGCTCATGTCCCTTCACACTATCCTTAAAAGAACCTTTGTATTGTTCCTTCCATCTTATTCTGCTAACAGAGTGACTTAATACTGTACACTTTGTAATGTTGATGACCCCAGTATAAATCCAGGGTTCTTCCTTCCCAGATAAATCAGGCCTTTCCAAGTAGATCCACCTATTAGAATGTCTAAAGACAAGTAATCATCAGGAACTACAATCATCTTGTGCCGGACTGTGCAGGATATTGACACCTATATCCTTAATATTACTTCTTCCCTGACCTCCAGGATGTGATTTGACATTGTATAACACTACAAGTAGGTTTTATTTCATTCTCTACTAAGCCCGTGTCCACAGAAGTTAACATTTGCCTGTCATTTACAGGTAACATCACTGTGGGAGTTTCTAGTTTCTTTCTGATAAGAACAATGTTCTTTCGGCACATTCCTGCCATACACACATGCTCTTTAACATTTTCCGCAGCTACTTCCTCCTGTCAAGCGTTTGAATTTCCTGCTCCCTTACTTGAAGAGTTCATACCATTGTTACTTCACTTTCCAAGGCATCCAGCACGACCTCTCCATCCTCCGGCAGCCAAACAATCAAAGCAGCTCTGGGCTGCATGTTTCCTGGGGCACTCAGTACGCAGGTGCCGACTACCATCCTGGCACCAGCCGCATGGCCAAAGAATTCTGATGCCTACTTTTTCTGGTTGAGTGGCCATTTTATTAACCCTTTCCCTCATAGCACCTCTCCAGACCTTCAGTTCTGCCAGTAATTTATGTCTTGCCCTTACCTCTACATACATTGAGTCTTCCTAACTTCCTGAGGTACTCCATTCATACTAACCTGCATCCACATCTATTCCTTACTAAGGGGTTCAGCCTTCGTAAATACCCCACAGATGGCTCCATATTCGGCTTCAGATTTGTTTACAAAGTCACGGAAATCCTCATCCAAGGAGTAGCTTCAGTTATTTAATTCCTGAAAAGCCTGCACTGCATTTTGGAGCGCACTTATCTTCTCAGCTAAAATTCTCTCGATGTCGCTAAAAGTGACTTCGTTACTACATTTCTGGAGTCTGCCACACACATAGATAGATAGATAGATAGATATTTATTGACCACAAAAATTCATCCACAGAATAAAACTATGCACAGTAAAACATAAAAAGGTCCAAATGCAGACGCAAACATTAAAACAAAAGAACAACACAAATACAAACCACAAACAGTAAAACAAAATGGCAACCAGTATGTACAAAAAACATCACAGACAGACACAGTGCAATAACAACTTGTACCCTAAAAAACGCACAAAAGGAAAAATAATGCTAAAGAAAAAAATAAATAAATCGTAACACATTGACAGAACTACAATTACAAATACAACCTCAAGACAGAATGTACAGAAGCACACACAACATCGTAATCAGTTCTTTGCATAAGATTTTCTAAAGTTGTAATATTGAAATGCCTACGTAGATTCTGTGACATGGGACACAGCTCAAATACATGCTTTTCAGTCTGTATATCTCCACAATTACACAGGCGCTCCTCTATCGGCAACGGACCTCTTCCGCGCCTATTCCATCGCCCTTCTTCTGTTGCAAGGGAATGTACGCTTAATCGTAATTGTGACCAGGATATGCGTTCCAGCTCCTTAATTCCTCTTTTCAACTCATACATTTTGTGGGCAGAAAGACTGGGATTTAGTGAGTGATATAACTGGTATCTGGAGGATACAGACGCTCTAACTTTCTCTTTCATCTGGTCACGCGCAATTCGTATATCATCCACATTATTCTCAATAAAGTCTCTAACATAACGTGACGTGTAACAGTTACAGTTAAGCATCACTCGAATGGCATGAGATAATGGATCACCATCTATGTTTCTCCTTTCTCTCCACATTTTTACAAAGAATTTTCGTTGTTTCGCCCTAACCAGCACATGAAACGAGGGTAAATCTGACTCCAGCAAACACAGATCATCGGCAGTGGTTTTCCTAACACCCAATAATTTTTTTAATACACCACATATACAGTATAGTTTCTTTACAGGTTTAACATCTCCGTTCATCCACGACTCTGAGCCATAGATAATCGATGCCATTAACGCAGTTAAAAACCTTCTTTTTCACATTAAATGGAATATCATTATTTTTATTTACAAACTATAAATTTCAATGCATGGCATGTTACTCTCCGGGCATGGGCTCTTATCGCCGTGGATGTACAACCATCAGACGTGAACGGGCTCTGTAGGTGCAGTGCTCCACCGTCACACCATCCACCATCATAGGCTCTCTATCCACGTCCTCACCGTTCAGTACCATAAACTTAGTTTTCCTTACGTTAACATCCATCCCATGTGAAACAAAAAATTCATTAAGTAAACCAATTATCCTTATCATACCCAACCTTGACGTAGACAGAAGGACGGTGTCATCCATCAGGACCAGCACATGAAGCCACTGCAGAAACCCATCCACGCCACAGCTCTGTTTTATTAACCTTATCATGTCGTTAACATACAGGGCAAATAGCAGACAGGACGATGGGGCATCCTGACGCACTCCTACTGACGCTGTGATTAGTGCTGTACCAATAATACTGTTGGTCACTCTGTACATGGCAATAATAGCAAAAAGCATAGTCATACCACAACCCAGTCTCTTCAAAACAGAAAAAAACACACTTCTCCTACCCTTATCGTAAGCTTTAGAAAAACCGACAAATGTAATAAACAATTTAAATTTCTTCTTCATTGCTACCTGGATTAACAGACGCAGCGTCACTATATGCTCAATTACACCCTCTTCCCTCCTGGCTACCTGCCTGCTCCCTGAAAGGTTTAAACCACAAATTAAGTCTGTTACACAGCACCATACTTGAATCTGTGCTCATCCTACTCAAAGCAATAGTTTTACGCAGTTCATCATCAATACCCCTCCCCCCTCAATGTTTTCACTTGTTTGAGAAAATGTTTGATATATCTTTCTGCCCGGAGCCCGCGCATATCTTTAAGAGCTAAACCTTTTATCTGATAACTGCTTCTATTGAAATGAACATTGTCAAGGCTAACATTCGAACTTCCAGCTGCACCACTTGGTTGTGCCTGGGAGGAGCTGAGATTCTGAGTTTGTCTTCCCAGGGTTGATGTAACAAATGATTTAAAATCTACATAGACACTTGGGTGGTGTTAGGAACTGCCTGAGAAATCGTATCCACCATTGTGGTTAGAGCATTGAGTGAGCTCACTGTCGGCGCTATTCCATTTGCAGAATTACTTTTAAAATCTGCTTTTTCCTTCGCACATTCATCACATTCCATCTTTTCGATATGCGACATAATAACCTTTTTCTTTCAATCTTTGAAGTCGTGCTTGCAGGACAGAAACATTATTGTTCATGCTGCAGATCCCACTGTGGATGGCAACAAGCTCCACGCACTGTTCTAACCTGCCGTCTCCTGGGAGAACCTGAGGGATGCATCTTGGTCTCTTCTCCCCCTTAAGATACACATTTGACTAGATGATTGAAACTCATGATGGTTATATAGTCAGATTACCTCTCACAATGATTATAAATTAGTTAGCACTATTTCGCCGCAATGCCATCAGTGTGGGTTGCCTATACTGTACACCTCGCCTTTGTTCCCTTTCCAAAACTAAGTTCCAGCAAATGCTACTTGTCTGACTCTGAGAAACTCTCGGTCTTGCTTAGCCCCTTTTTAAATTCAGTAACTCTGCTCCAGAGTAACAACCTGGGTAAAGTGGTCTGTAGGTAATATGAAATTAATTTCACCATGGATCTTCTTTCCTTATTGAGTCTAACTTGGATGCATACAAAAATACATGGGGTATAAAAATGTGTTAAGTACGAGGCAGCAAAATAAATATCTAGTTAGGAATCGCTTATTCCTTCTTGTCAGGTTTTCTTCACAAGTCATCTGATCTGATCTCTCCTGGCAATCTTCGCCTGGGTCCCGTCAGATTAGTCCGAGTCCAAGCCTTCAAAGTCCACTCCAAAGTCGAAACTTGAAACCCATTCGTATAAATCCAACATACTTCTTAGGAACGTTTACCAAACAGTATACTGATTATGGCACACCTAATGTATGATTTGGCTCGTATCTCTGATTGGGGTAAACATAATCTTGTTATTTTCAATGCATCAAAAACTCAGTTCTTACACATATCAACCCGACAAAATCTTCCTCAGGATTACCCACTAATGTTTAATAATGAACAGTTATGTCCTGCATCATCCTTGAACATGCTTGGGGTTTCATTCTCTCAGGATTTGTCTTGGAAAGAACATATTACATCTCTTGTGAAATCTGCTTCCAAGAGATTAGGTGTGCTAAGCCGATTCCGTACTTTCTTTACCCCTGCACAGTTGTTGACCTTGTACACGGGTTTTATTCGCCCGTGTATGGAGTACAACTCTCATGTGTGGGGAGGCTCCCCACATGCACCTCTTCTCAATAGGGTGGAGTCAAAGGTTTTTCGTCTCATTAACTCTCCTCCTCTTACTGATTCCCTACAACCATTGTCTCTCCGCCGCACTGTTGCATCTTTATCTCTCTTCTATCGCAACTTCAATGGCCACTGCTCCTCTGAACTGTCTGCTTGCATTCTATGACGGGCACGTAGTACCCGTCTAGCAACAAACTCTCATCCCTTTTCTGTCCAACTCTCTAATGCAAGAGTTAACCGTTACTCCCAGTCCTTCATTTATGCAACTGGTCAACTCTGGAACTGTCTTCCTCTGTCTGTATTTCCTACTTCCTATGATCTCCAGGCTTTCAAACGCAGTGTGTCCAGGCATCTCGAATTGAACGGATCTTGAATTTGGCCCTCTTTTGTACTGTTTTTGCTTTTTCTTGGAAGGAACAGTATGCAGGCCTGTGGCCTTTGGCTCCTTCTTCCTTGCATAAGAAAAAAATGGTCTAATTAAAACTAACTTTACTTTGGATATCAAGGAACAGAAATGGGTCTCATTATTTAAACTGATTTTAAATGCATGACCTTAAATAGCTGCAGTTATATGCTGTGATTCACTTACACAAAATATACTGCGCAGCTTACATAATCGGGTTCATTTCCTGGTATCCTGGAAATGGAGTGCCCCCACCCCCCCAACGGCACTATGCTTCTTTGTTCTGGTCACCATAGGCAAGAGAGTAAGCTTGTCTAGTGTTTCGAGAGAGGGATTGACAATCTTTAAGTTTTGCCCAGGACATCATCATTTTTTTACAAATTACAGCAGAACTTAATTATCCGGGAGCCATGAGGAATTCAAAATGCCAGAAAATCGATTCTTCTTGAAAACTGATAACACCCATTTCCTGTTGTCTTACACCAGTGATTCTCAAACCAGAGGAATTCTGATGGGTCGCAGGGACATAAAATAGGCCTAATGCTTCCAGTGTATTTTACTTACTTAACTGACATTGTAATTATCCTTACTACACTATTAGCTAAAACGTGACAAATATTTACATGTAAAATAGGGGGTTAGGTTCTAGGAGCCTCATATTTTTCGTTAAAAATATATTTAAGGATAATTTTGAAATATGTCTTAACGATACTCAAGACGTGTGTTTACACACGATGTCACTGACTGGACACATCACTGCATACTGCATTCTAACCAAACCTAACCGATTAGTTTTGCCCCCTAACACTCCCCACAAAAATTTTAATCGTCAAGGATTGCCACTAAGCCTCTTGAAAGTCCTCATTACCAATCAAGCTTTTGACCTAAACAACACGTGAATGATGGCCGTCTAGCATCACGCATATTTTGCCAGGAATAAGTTTCGGTGCCCATTAAAAAAAAAAAATCCAGTGTGAAATTATTTTTGAAAGCCATTAGTCACAATAAAGGGGGAAAAAATAGCTATAAAGAAGTCGTCAGCAGGGACTGATGGTTTCGGGACAATTCGCCATCAAGTCAAATTTGCCACCACAACAGTAACAAGACAACTCACTCATTAATGAAGACAGCTATGGGTGATGCTAGAATATAATTTAAAGGCGACTACAGTGAGGAAGAAACAATTATTGACTAAAGGAACAACTAATAAATATTATCCAAAGCTTACGCTATTGAACATAGACTTTGATGGATCCCCTTGAACTATAGTTATTAATCCCTTAACCGCGGATTGTCACTTCCGTGACGCTTGGGCGCAATGGATCATACCGCGGGGCGTCACTTTTGTGATTATGTGTTGTTTTGAATTCGCCTGGGCTTCCAGGTGGTGACTTGTATCATCTGTCAGCACTGCCAATGTCCAACAATAGTCAGAACTGCTAATGCCATCAGTACTCCCATCCATTGTTGACAATTTAGGAATTTTCCCCCATTCTAGACTCCCCTCCCTACCTCCCCTCCGTTACCCTCTCGTGTCGTCCGCTCAGCCGCTCTGCACTACGTAAATCTTCCCCGGATTTTTCCATTGATTTCATCCATTGAAATGAGCCCTATGCCCTATTTTTATACAAATTATATATATATTATATATATATAATCAGGTAATTGATACTGCCATACACCTGGAATTGGCTAATTATCACTTGGCAACATCCAACCTGCACTCGTTCGCTAATTTCCCTTGCTTTTTTTCCCCGTGAAATATGCCGTATGAGCTATTCTCGTAATATAAATGTATATAAGAAAGGAAGGGAGAAACCTGAATGATATTTATATTCACCTAGAACTACCTAATTTATTATGTATTGTCTAGATTTCCTATGACTTATTTCTTAGCATATACATTAGCAGCTGACATTTTCAACTCTTGGCTACCGAGATACGTACATCTCAGTTCACTGCCGTCCTTCAGTGTGTAGGCACATCGCAGTCGCGCCCCTCCATTTCTGCCTTTTTCGCACCCATTATAAAAGGCCCTGTGACCTCTACCCCTACTAAGCATCGAGTGGGAAGCGGTAAAGAACTGAAGATATATATAAGTGTAATAAAGTACTAGAAATAATAAAGTGTGAGTGTGTATATGAATAAGAAATGACAATACGAGTGTCAAATTAGCGCGAGTGGGAGGCTCGTACGCGCTCGTATTTTACATTATTTTCGGTTTTTTTTTGGGGGGGGACAATGGATACCAAACTACTTGGAAATCATTGAACAGTGTTTCTAGTGTTAATATCAGGCAGTGGTATTCATATTAAGAGATGTCGGGAAGTGTAAAGTGGAGACTTAGTTATCCAACTTCAGAAGTCTCCACAAGTCCTACGGTAGTCGACAAGTGCTAATAAAACATCCCAGGAGAAAGCTGAAGGTATGTGCCATATGCATATTTAATTATAATATTCTAGGACTAATAACTGATTTTTGGCAAATATTGTTAAAAAGCCAGTCTGAGCGCAGATTTGCCCCGTAGGATAGGCACGGCGCGCCTCCAACAACCCCGCGGTTAAGGAGTTAATAGAAACATTGGTGTCAACTTTGCATGAAAGAACACTTGTTACCGGACTGTGAGCAGTTTGAGAACTTAATATCAGAGAAGACAATGAGTTTTGCATGAAATAGGGGCTCTTGTTATAAATGCCTGCATGGAGAACATTGCGTGGATCAGTGTAGGAAGTGGCCTACCGGCAATGTAAAGGGTTGTAACCTATGGCATTCCAAGTTACTATGTGAGGATTTCCAAGGTATGGATAAGAAGACTAAGGGAACAAGTGGCAGTAATGAAAAGACATCGAAGATTAACCCTCACCCACGGGGATTTTTCCATCACCCACTCCTCCCTATTGGGATTTCTGTGATTTGGAGAAAATACCCTTACTTCAAACCCTAATATCTGAGAAACTATAATAGCTAGAGAAAAAAATTAAGATACATAAGACTCATCAACTCTTCCTCTTTCAAAGGAAAGTATTCCCATCCCACGTCTCCAGATGGTCCCATCGATGAGTAAGGATAAGTTAAATATGACTGGTTTGGTTTTCCGTGTTATGGCGGGATAATCCAGGTGCACACCACTGCCAGTGACCTTGGACTCGCCAACTAGCATTGGCAGCACCAATAGGAGTGGTGATTGTAACACTGTCCGGCCTCTCGGAATTTTCCACTCATTCTTTTGACTTTTCCTTACTCACCGTTGTAAGGATGAGTCATCACCCTGTCCATGTGGCTCCCGATGTGGTTTTCCACCCATTTCATAGCGCCATTATGCCTCACAGGTGTTTGGGAAAATAATAGCTATTTGATTATCTGTACTTCCTTCTTGCATCATTTATAATAATTTCCCATTACTATGGCACGAATATCTGCGCTTGACTTGAGAAGTGAATGCTCTGGCTATTTCACGCAGTATAGTTGAGTATGAAGTAATTATTTGTACAGAAATTGTGACTAATTTGTACTAATCAGGGGCACCGTGAAAATGTTATTAATGTTATACACAACTTACATTTTTTGTACTTCACATCACAGATAGACATATGCTCACATATTCACCATTATTTTCTGAGTAACAAGGGAATAAAATTAGTTACAGCGCACCAGGTCATTTTCTTTTCCTCCCGTGCAATTTTGGTTTTCTTTCATTGTACCAGATATGGTTACTCAAGGTATTTCCAATCATTGTTTCACAAATAACCATAAACATTAACATTTATTACAATGGACTTGTAAACCTTATTATAAAACACTTTTTTCATTACTCTTACTAGACATAACATATATCTTACATTTCACTTATGTACCGAAAAAAAAAAAACACATTTCTGTGTATCTGTTCACTATCTACAATTTTCCACACATCTGCTGAGTCACTGAGCCCATTACCCAGCTGTAAGGGCAGAAATTTCATGGGGTTCTATGATGCAATTGGCCCCACGCACTGGGGGATGGAATTGGACAAGGAGGACGAGGAAGTCATCACTCTACACCCTACCAGTGCCGTGTACAGACTGAGCCGTGAGTCAGTGGGGTACCTTGGATACCTACCTACCCAAGTTGTCAAAGAAAATGGTCGTGGGTTCAAAGGGTGGTGGAAAGATGCTTGCAGCTAATCCTGTCAACCAGCCGTGCTCTGCGCTCAAATTGTGATGGTATAAAACGTCAACTGGTGCATAGGGGTTAATCACAGAAGTTTCAGATGCAGGGAACCAGGGACTAACAAGAAAACAGCCTTGCCAATAGTTAGCATTTCAGTATGAGGCAAAGATGGGTCCAAGACGGTTCGAGCTCTCACTCTGGTAGACACAGGAAGTAACAGAACATTTTATTCCCTCTCTCTGGTGGAAAAGTTAAATCTTGAAGTTGAACCAAGAAATGTGCCCCTTTCCACCCTGAACAGTGAAACAGATGCAGATGCAATGAAAGTTCCTTAGAACTGAAAGATGCTGGTCGTGAAAATAACCTAGTAAGCCTACCAGAAGTGCTCATAGTGAAAGCTATCCCTGATCTTCATGACAGTATAGCAGTTCCAAAGGATTTTGAGCAGTGGGAGCACTTCGAGATCTTACAGTTCCCCACATGAACAACATCTGCCTTGAAATGATTATTGGTCAGAACTACCCAGAGATCCTAGAACCACTTGAGGTAGGTTGGAATGGGCCGGTGAATAAAAACTCTCGAGGAGAAAAGGTATCTCCAACTACTTTAATAATATGACTGCCTGGGGCTCAGTGAGAGATAAGAGAAGCCATGAAACAGTGGAATGAGCCGAACAGAGTAAAGGACTAGCTTCTTCTCAAGCACAGCAAGTAGGGGTTCAACCCTCCTACAGCTTCACATATGGGAGGAATATGGGAGAGAGAGATAAGAACAATAAGGAGTGTTATGACTCATGCTACGGATTTTAGACTATGAACGATTAGAGACTGTATTCTAGGAGGTTGAAGGAATTGTCAACAATACGCCCTTAATACCTGTGTCTGATTATCCAAAAGATCTTGAGGCTTTGACCCCTCTCCCGGTGACGACTCAAGGAGCTGCCTGGAACCACTGTCTGACTCACTCCTTCTTCATTTCTGTAACATTCGCGGCCTTTCCTCTAACTTTCACGCTGTTGAGCACCACCTCTTCTCCTCTAAACCTCACCTTCTCTTTCTCACTGAGACTCAGCTGTCTGAGGCAACTGACAGCAAACCCTTTTCTGTATCCTCCTACTTTCTCTATTCTCGTTTCAAAGCCAAAGGTGGCTGTTGCGTATACGTACGCAACGATCTATCTTGCTCTCGTGTTCCTGAACTTGATTCTTCTGAATTCTCTGCTCTCTGGCTTCGGCTTTCCTGTCATTCTCTGACTAAATATATCTGTGCTGTTTACTTATCTCC
>JAGKTI010020344.1:0-10067 GCA_018397915.1 Birgus latro | reverse complement strand
CATTACTGGGGCTAAGACAGAATCCTGCGGTACTCCACTAGTTACATTTCTCCATCGTGAAACCTTGTCTCTTATAACCGTTCTCATCTGCCTTCCTGTCAGATATTCTTCCATCCACTGTAACATGTTCCCATGCACCCCTCCAAAGGTCTTCAACTTCCACAGCAGTCTCTTTTAGGGTACCCTGTCAAATACTTTCTTGAGATCGAGATAGACACAGTCTATTCATCCCTTTCTCTTATATGACATCTATTACCCTACTATAGAAAATTGGTTGGTAATGCAAGATCTTCCTTCCCTAAAACCAAATTGTCATGGTGTTATCACCTCATTTTCTTCTAAATACTTTATCTATCCTTTTCTAATAATTTTCTCAGATTTTGCACATAACACTAGTAAGTGACACAGGTTTATAACTGAGTATATCTTATGTATCTCCTTCCATGAAGATTGGCACAATATTTGCTCTTTTCCAGTCTTTAGGTAATTGTCCATTTTCCAGAGAGCTCTTAACGATGACATAAACCAGCCACACTAATTGGTCAGCACATTCTTTCAGGATCCATCCAGCCACACCATCTGGTCCCATTGCTTTCCTCACAGTCCTTCATCAGCTGTAGCACCTCATTCATGTCAACTGCAATTTCTGCCGTTCTCGTCATCCTGGGTTCCAGTTCAGGTTCCCTAAACTCCTCTTCCAGCGCATAGACTGACTGCAGCTTGTTCATTATTTCGCACAAATCTTCTTCTCTTTCGTAAGTTTCATCTCCATCCCCTCAGTCGTATGATACTTTCCTTAACTTTCATTTTACCATTTACAGTCCTATAAAATAGTTTAGGCTCTTTTTTACATTTAGTTACAATATCTTTTTCATACTTCCTTTCTTCTGCTCTCCATAACCTTAAATATTCATTTCTTACCTGCTTTTACTCCTCCCAAGCCCTTTCACTATATCTTTTTCTTACTTCATTCCATGCCCTTTTTCTTGCCTCAAGTGCCTTTCTACACCTGTTGTTAAACCATTCTTTCTTCCTTTCCACTGCTGTAGAGAATTTTGGGACATATTTACTAACTCCTGTTTTATATACATCTATCAGAAACTTATATTTCTCATCAACATTTGTGATCACATTCATTTTTGTCCAGTCTACATTTTGAAAAAGTTCCTCAGCAAAGCAAAGTCTGCCTTCCCATAATTGTATCTGTTTTCTCTGTGTTTTTCATCTCTTTCTCCTTCCTTTACTCCCACAACTTCCATCTCAATAACCAGATGATCACTTTTGCCAAAAGGGCATTGGTAGGTTATGTTCTTCACATCATTTGGGTCCTTTATGAATACCAAGTCCAGCCTTGATTGTTCATCGTCTCTAATTCTTGTATTTCCTTTATTTGAGTTAACATGTTTTCCATCACCAATTCCATTAATTTATTTCCCCATGATACCTCACTGTTGCCAGCATCCATACTTTCCCAGTCAACTTCTCTACAATTAAAATCCTTCATGATTATTTCTCTATTTCTTCATTCAGTTAACATCTTCAGCTTAATAAGGATTCTCTAATTAACTGTTCATAATCTTCTTTTGCCCATACCCTAGTTTGGGGGGGCATATAAAATACTATTACGGTACATCTATTTTTCCTCCATAACAGTCCTCTATTTCCATTCCCAAAAGTTCAGCCATGGTATTTTCAATTTCTATATGTTTTTAAGTCAGTATGGGTTAAAATCATTACACCTCCCCCAGACTTGCTTTCTCTGTCCTTCCTCCAAATATTATATATAACTGTTCCATCCAAATAATTTTGTATCGACATCTTGGGGCAATTTAGTCTCCACCAAGCAAACACTTTCAGGTTTCTTTTCATTTATATAGTCTCCAGTTTCCCCTTTCCTAGATATTAACACATCTACATTACTGTACATGATTCTTAGATTTACTTCCCTGGTTTTATCTTTACTCATTCTTCTCTTTTTTTTGTATTCACAGCCATCCACCGTGTTTCCTTCACTTCTAGTTCCTCACATACCACTTCCTTACTTTCATATCCATCACTTTCAAAAAAAAAAAATTTACATTCTTCCTCTGTCCTCCTGTCATTTTTTTCCTTTACGTGTTCCTTCAAAGATTTTAAAGTTTCTCTTCTTCATTCAGATCATTTCATATTATAATATTTTCCATCTCTGCCTCTTTACAGTACTTAGTTTCCAGGTCTCTTTAAGTACTTAGTTTCCAGGTCTCTTTAAGTACTTAGTTTCCAGGTCTCTTTAAGTACTGTGTTTCATTTACTGCACTTTCTAATGACAACTTAACTCTCAGTGGTCTTGCTTCCCCTATCGTATATGACCCTATCCTCCTTACTTCCTCAATTTCTTTTCCCACTTGCTTCCTTCAGGATCGATCTTCCCCAATATTTTTCTCACATGATTTGAGTCTCTCTCGAGTCTCACAGATCTAAGTTTTTCTTCCTCCTCCCTGTTTCCAAATATTACCACACATCTATTCCTTTCTGCTGTTTCTCTCACTGTTTTCTCTTTTTTCTTCAATATTGTCACAACATTTTCTTCCATTTTTTCTCTTGTTTATTTCCCTTTCTTCCTGAATGATTTCCCTTAACCTAACCACTTTGTTCTGTTCTTCCTCCACATGTGCCCATTTTGTCTTTTGCTCTTCTAACACAGTACTCACCCTCTCCATTTTGTTACTGCTTTCTTCTAATTTTCTCCTTAATTCAGTACTTTCTCGTTTCAAATTCTCGATCTCCTGGTTCGCCATCTCGTTGGCCTGTATTAGACTCTGTATAGTATTTTCAGTATTTTCAGACATGTTTCTTGATACTAAATCCTCCACTTTCTTTTTTAGATCACTGATATTCATAATCAGCATTTTAACTAAATCCATTACACTTGTTTCATTGTCAAATCCAGGAAATTCGGGGCCCTCAGTGTTTACATTGTCAGCCATGTTTGATGGTTGGGTACAGTACTAACAGCTGTTTTAAGGATTCCTATGAACATTCATGTATACACAGTTATTTACTGCCAGTGGCTCTTTACATTTTGGCAGACTGTATTAACAGACAATACTTTAAATGTTAGAGAAGACTACAGGAGACAGGACAAACATAATTCCTGAAAACTACTTAAGGTTTGCAGAGGTGGTTGAAACACGTCTGTCTGACTCTGGCTTTGTGTGTGTGTGTGTGTGTGTGTGTGTGTACATGCGTGTATTTACCTAATTGTGATATACAGGAAATGAGCTACGCTCATGGGGTCCCGTCTCTGTGTCTCAGTTTGTCAAATTTTGTTTTAAACTCATTTAAGTTTTTAGACTGGTCAATCTCTTTGTCCAGGCTATTCCACAGGTCTATGCATCTATAAGGAAAGCTATATTTCGTGATATCCTTCAAGCAGCTTGGCTTCTTCAGTTTCATTCCGTTTCCTCTTGTTACTCTCTCATCTCACACAAACAGATTTTCTCTGTCAGTTTTATTTACTCCCATCATGGTCCTGAACACTGCAATCATGTCGCCCTTCTCTCTCCTTTCCTTTAAGGAAGGCAAATCCAGCCTTTCCAGCCTCTCTCTGTACGACATCTGCCAGACTGGGGACCATCTTGGTTGCTGTTCTTTGTATTCTCCCAATCTTGTTTATATCTTCCTTTTTGTGTGGGGACCACACTACTGCTGCATATTCTAACCTGGGGCAGATCATGGCCACTATCAATTTTTTCATCATCTCCTTATTCATGTAATGAAATGCCATTCTCATATTGGTCAAGAGTTTGTATGTCTCTCAAACTATCTTATTAATGTGTTTTTCAGGTGACAAACTATCTTGGACCAGCATTCCCAAATCTTTCTCTTCTCTCGCTTTTGTAATTGGTTCATTATCCATCAAATAATTCTGTGATGGCCTCTTGGTACTTTTACCCATTTCCAATATTTTACATTTTTTTGCGTTGAATTACATTTCTCACATCCGGCTCCAATCATGTATCCTATCCAGATCCTCCTGCAGCATTTTACAGTCCTTGTTAACCTTTACCTTTCTCAGGATCAGCAAACAGACTTGCATAACTGTTCACTTCATCTACCATATCATTTACGTATATCGGGAACCTTACTGGCGCCAACACCGAGCCCTGTGGGACACCACTTGTTACTTCCCTCCATCCAGATGTCCTGTCCTTTATTACTGTCCTCATTTGTCTGTCACTCAGAAAGTCTCTTATCCATTCAAGGAGGCTTCCCTTCAGTCCTCCTATATGCTCTAATTTCCATATTAGTCTCTTATGGGGTACTTTGTCGAAGGCCTTCTCCAGATCTAAATACACACAATCTACCCAACCATCTCTTTCCTGTAGCACGTCAATCACTCTTGAGTAAAAGCTCAACAAGTTGGAAACACATGACCTTCCACTTCTGAATCCAAACTGACTTTCAGTCAAAATATTCATCTCTTCCAGATATTTTATCCATCTATCTTTCAGGATTCTTTTGCACAATTTTGCAACCATGCTGGTTAGAGACACTGGTCTGTAATTCAGGAGTTCTTCCTTGTTTCCTCCCTTATAAATTGGTACCACATTTGCCCTCTTCCATTCCCGAGGCACTTTCCCCTCTTCCAGAGAATACATAATTAAATTGTGAATCTTATCCGCCAGTTGTTCTTTGCATTCCTTCAGTACCCAATTAGAGATTCCATCTGGTCCTGGGGCTTTCCTTACATCTTGAGTTTTCAGTAATTTATACACTTCTTGCACTTCCACTTTTATATCATTTATCACTACATTTCTAATCACTCTCTCCCTCTCCACAAACTCCCTTTCATTAGTGAAACCGATTGGAAACATTTGTTCATTATTTCAGCTTGCATTACTGCATCTTTGTAGATCTCTCCTTCTACTTTCAGTTTGGTGATTCCTTCCTTTTGCTTCAATTTGCCATTGACAAATCTATAAAACAATTTGGGTTCATCCTTACATTGTCAGTTATACCTTTTTCAAAGTTCCTTTCTTCCTCTCTACGAATTCTTATATATTCATTTCTAGTTCTTTTATATTCTCCCTTTGTTCCATGCCATGTCCCTCTCTTTTTTGCTATCGTACACCTTGTATTAAACCACTCCTTTTTCCTGTTTTCTTTCCCACTTACTCTTGGCACATATTTTTCCACTCCCAAATTATAGAGGTCTAGAAAGATATCCCACTTTCTCTGTATCTCTCTTGTTTCCCTGAATTTTCTCCAGTCCACATTTTTGAAAAATTTTCTCAAATCTGCTAAGTTTGTTTTCCCAAAGTTGTATCTTCCTTGCCTATAAAGCTCGTCTCTTGGCACCACGTTCCCTATTATCATCTGGAACTCAATGACCACATGATCACTTTTTCCAATAGGACACAGATATTTCAAGGATTCAGTTACATCAGGTTCTTTGGTTAGCAGTATATCTAGTCTTGCTTGTGTGTCATCACCTCGAAATCGTGTCTCTTCTTTGACTCACTGCGTCATTACATTATTCATTGCTATATTGAACAGTATAGTGCCCATCGAATCTTTACTGCCTCCTGAGTCCAATTCCTCCCAGTTCATCTCCTTACAATTAAAATCACCCATTAGAATTATATTGTTGCTTTTCTCAGTCACTTTCTGTAGATAGCTAACCATGTCTGTCAACATCTTCTGGTATTCATCGTCATTCCATGCTCTTGTCTTAGGGGGAACATATACTACTGCCATATCTCTCTTACCATTCCCTCCAGTTTCTAATTTCATATTTATCCCTTCAGCTCTGCCCTCTCGTATTTCCACAGTATCTACATTTATGTTGTCCTTCACTGCTGTCATCACTCCTCCTTCCATTTTTTCTTTTCTGTCTCTTCTCCATGATTTGTATTTACCATCTCCCAAATGGATATCAATATCTTCTTTCAACTTGGTCTCTACAAAGTACATAACATCAGGTTCATGTACCCTCAAAAAATTGTTGATTTCTAACATTGCCTATTAAACCATCAATATTTGTATATGCCACTTTCAAACTTTTTTCATTGTTTTTTAAACTCTCTTCTCCCCATTAGAACACTATCTTCTCTTCCTCCATTCTCTGTTCGTTTTTTACCCTTGCTTCCTTTACTAACTCCTTTATTTTAGCTCTTTCTTCCTCATTTGTATCTGTCCTTATCCAAACATTTTTGAACCCCTCTTTGTCTAATAATTTCCATATTCTATTGATGATTTCATTCACCATTACCTGGGACTTAAACTTTACCTTCGATGGCCTCGCCCCTCCTTCCTCATACTTTCCTAACCTAAACACTTCTTCAGTCTCTTCTTGAGCTTCATTGTTACCCTCCATAACTACTGATATTATCTCTTTAACCTTGCTCAGTTCTTCTCTTTCTGTTTCGGATCTTATTGTCATACGTTTTTCTTTAACTCCTGAAAGTATAACACATCTTTTCTTATCTGCTTCATCCCTGTCTAAAGATTCTTTACTTCTCAGTGCCCTAACCACTTCCTTCTCTACCTTTTCCTTGCTTTGTTGTTCTATAATCTCTTTCAAATTTACGTTTCCTTCCTCCTGAATTTTCTTCCACCGCTTATGTTGCTCCTTGATTTCCTTAATATGCTCATCTTGCATACTTGATTTTGATTCGTACTCATCTAGTTTACTTTTCATTCTGTCCCTTTCTTCTTCCAACTTTTTATTCTCCCTCGAGCTGTTTTATTTTATTTGAGGCAGATTCCAACCTCTTATTCTCCCTCGAGCTGTTTTATTTTATTTGAGGCAGATTCAGTACTCATCTTTAATTCTGTGACTTGTTTTGCTTGTTCATCACAACGTGTGCAAACGTTTTCCAGTGTACTTCGTAGGACTTTGATCGCTCTCTCTTGGTCTAAGGTCCGTTCTTACAGCTCTCTAATTATGCCCGTACATTTTGTAACTCCTGGACATTCCTCTCCGCTGTTTTCTCTACTCCTGCTACTCTTGTTTGGTTCAGCTTAGTACTTCTGTTACCTACATCATCTTCAGAGAAGCCCACAAATTCCCTCTCGACACCAGTTGTAAACAATTCTCCATCCCTCTCCGCCATGATGCAACCATATGGAAATTTTCTCTTTTCACTGTATCTTGTATCTTTATGGCTGAAACCTGTTTTTTTTTAAACTAATGTCCGACAGGACCACCACTCATGCACTCATTCACATAATCACAATAGGCTGGTCTCCTTTTCACTGCTGATTCAGCGATTATTTCCCCTCAATCCAGGAGCAGCTCTGTCTCTGTCAGCAACGTGTGTGTGTGTGTGTGTGTCTCCTGGTGGCCGCGCAACTTTCAACTTTTGGTAGAGAGGCGGATGGCCGCTATCACCGAACACATACTTGTGGCTTGTGGTCTGTGTTCGATGGTGGTGGCAGTTGGACAAGACTTAGCCTGGTGGCCGCATGATATTCAACGTTCTGTAGAGAGGCAGACGGCTGCTGTCACCGAATGTGTGGCTTATGGACTGTGTTACAATCTCAGTGGCTGTTAGGAAAGACTTAGTCAGGTGGCCGCGCGATATTGGACATTCGGTGGGGATGCATACAGGTTACAGTTGTATTACTCGGGTGCTGGAAGTTTGTTGGGAGTGATCGGATGAGCGCGCGAATTCGAAAACAGTAATCTCCCTGCTATCCGACGTAATAGAGCCAAAGGCATGACCGGACAGTGGTCTTGTCCATATAGTGGCCCTGAAGCTCCAGCACTGGTCATTCATGACCCTACCTAACCTAACCTAAATCGGAAAACAACCTACCTACCTCCCTACCGGACATGCATAGCACTTATTTAAGTCCCCTTTCACATGAATAATGTACACAAAGCATGAATTAACTGAATTTTAACCAAAAAATGATTTAGAGGTGAGTAGGGGATAGGTGCTCACAACTTGCCAGCAAGTGTAAGTATCAGACATAGAAATGACTATGAAAGTCACCCTTTCTCACACCATAATAATGGACACAAAGCATGAATTCATTGAATTTTAACCCAAAAATGATGATTTTGACGTAAGTAAGGCATAGATGTTTACGAGTTGGCAGCTTATTGTAAATAAGTATCGGACGTGGCAATCACTATGAAAATCATCATTTCTCACATCTTATGCACTAAAATATGGGATACAAAGCATCAAATAAATAAATTGTTACCAGAAAAAGAGTTAGGTATGGCAAAGGTGTTCACTGTTCGCCAACAGCACCGGTCATTCTTGACCCTAACCTAACCTAACCTAAATCAGAAAACCACCTACCTACCTCCCTACCGGACATGAATAGCACTTATTTAAGACCCCATTCACATAAATAATCGGCACAAAGCATGAATTAATCGAATTTTAACCCCAAAATGATGAATTTGAGGTGAGTAAAGCAGGGGTGTTCACGAGTTGGCAGGTTAGTGTAAGTAAGTATCGGACGTAGCAATCACTATGAAAATCATCATTTCTCACATCTTATGCACTAAAATATGAGATTCAAAGCATCAAATAAATAAATTGTTACCAGAAAAAGAGTTAGGTATGGCAAAGGTGTTCACTGTTCACCAACAGCACTGGTCATTCTTGACCCTTACCTAACCTAAATCAGAAAACCACCTACCTACCTCCCTACCGGACATGCATAGCACTTATTTAAGACCTCATTAACATAAATAATTGGCACAAAGCATGAATTAATCGAATTTTAACCCCAAAATGATGAATTTGAGGTGAGTAAGGCAGGGGTGTTCACGAGTTGGCAGGTTTGTGTAAGTAAGTATCGGACGTGGCAGTCACTATGAAAATCATCATTTCTCACATCTTATGCACTAAAATATGGGATACAAAGCATCAAATAAATAAATTGTTACCAGAAAAAGAGTTAGGTATGGCAAAGGTGTTCACTGTTCGCCAACAGCACCGGTCATTCTTGACCTTAACCTAACCTAACCTAAATCAAAAAACCACCTACCTACCTCCCTACCAGACATGCATAGCACTTATTTAAGACCCCATTCACATAAATAATCGGCACAAAGCATGAATTAATCTAATTTTAACTTAACCCAAAAATGATGATTTTGAGGTGAGTAAGGCAGTGGTGTTCGCCAGCTGACTACATAATGAACGTAAGGAAGAGACATGAATATTACTGAGAAAATCACCTTTTCACAGCCTATGCACTCAAATATGGGACACAAAGCATGAAGTAAATAAAATGTAACCAGAAAAATTATGATTTAGAGGTGTGTAGGGCAAAAATGTTCACCAGTTGACTAGATAGTGAACGTATGTAAGAGACATGGTAATCACTGAGAAAATCACCTCTTTCACACCCTGTGCACTCAAATATGGGACACAAAGCATGAAGTAAATAAAATGTAACCTGAGAATGAGGATGTAGAAGTGATTATGGAAAATATTTAGCAGTTGACAATGTTTACTTACATGTCCATGATTGTTGTTTACTCCCACCTCTAAGGTTTTTACAGTGGTCATAATTGCTCTTGAAGCATGTCCAGTAATCCAGTGTTTAACTACACTTAATCCTTAGCACTGTGACTTTTGATTATTTAAACAAGAACAAAAATACCGCAAACGATCGGACAGCCATCCACTGTTCACAGGAGTTGAGACAGAACTAGGAAGAGGGGGATAGGGCAGGAAGGGAGCTAGTCGGTGCGCGCGGGAAATTCAAACTGACGCGGTCGGGGAAAATCGGATTTTTTTAGTTTTTTGTGCAATTTTGGGGTTTCAGCCATCAGCCCACGATGTCCGAATAGTGATGTAACCGGATAGTGGTCGTCAGGATAGTAGAGAGATTACTGTATTCAGTACAAGGGTGGACGGACATCTTAGCTCTGGTTGTGGGTTATGGACGATTTCCCACTCACGGCTCAAACCCAACGGCCACAATACTGAATGTTTGGACATGTCGGCTGGCCGGCCGAAGTTCTCAGGCACTTTTACATCTGGATAATAGCAAGTAAATTCGAGTAATGGTTTAATAGAGCCAAGGTCCAGCATCCGGATAATGAACACGTC
>JAGKTI010020343.1:0-16394 GCA_018397915.1 Birgus latro | reverse complement strand
ATCTGCACACCTTCCACATCCATTCTATTACTATCTCTCCCCCATGCTTCAGCATTTCACCACACACTCCATCAATTCCTGGGGCTTTCCCCATTTTAACTTTCTTCATTGCTTCCACCACTTCCATCCTACTGATTTCTTCCTCTCTTCTCACAACCCTCCTTCTCCCCGCCATTCCCCAGCCACTTATACTTGCATTACTTTCATTCTCTATGTTCAATAATTCATCAAAGTGTTCTCTCCATCTGTTCATTTTTCTCCCTTCTCCACTAGTAATCTACCATGTTTATCTTTCACACCCCCACTAACATGGTTGGCACCCTGCCTAGCTCTCTTTACCTTTTTCCTGAACATTTTCTTGCATTCCCTTCACTTTTCACTCAAGTTCCTTCCAAATTCCTCATCCACTTTCATCTTACTCTCTCTTACTAATCTTTTCACCTCTCTCCTCCTCTCTACATATAACTTTCTCGTCCGCCTCTCAGTTTCTTCGACGCCCCTGTTCCTCATCCACTCATTATATGCTTTCTTCTTTTGTGCCACAGCCTCTCTCACCTCTTCCGTCCACCATGCTGTTCCCTGAACCCCCTTTCGTCTTCTCTTCACCCCACACACCATCTCACATGCTACACAGATTTCTTCTGTGAATATTTTGCACACACCTTCCACGTCCCCTATCTGCTCCAATCTATATTAACCCAATCGCTCCTCCACTTCCCTTTTACATTCAGTCTTTATTCCATCCTCTTGTAACTTTTCTACCCTCCTTGTAAGAACTACTTTCTCCTGTCCTTCCCTTTTTCTCTTCCCCCATCTTGTTAGGATTCTGATTCTGGCCACCACCAAGTGGTGGTAAGAAAGTCCACTCCCCCAACCTCTATATACTCTTTCATCCATTACACATCTCATCATTTCTTCCACACCCACACATAGTCAGTCATTGCCTTCCGTTCATTCATTTCACCATCCACCCTTCTCAACACTCACCATGTATACCTATGGATCATTTTGTGCCTGAAGAGGGTATTAGCTAACACCAACCCCCTACGGGCACTAATGTCCACTAAAGCACTGCCATTCTCATCCATCTCTGCAGGCACACCCCACTCACCAACCACTCCATCCACCTTCTCATTCCCTACTTTTCCATTCATATCTCCAATCAGAAGCACTCTTTCATTCCTTTCAAACTTTTCCAAGCAGGCTTCCCCATTTGTCCAGAACTCTTCTCTCATTCTACTTACACGATTTTGCGCTTGCGCATACACGCACACAATCGCCCACATTTGTAGTCCAACTTTCACTCTTACCCACACAATCCTTGACCCAACTGATCCATACTCTCTTACATTCTCCTTCCATCTGCTGCTCACAACAATACACACTCCTTCTTTCGCCCACTCATTCTCACTTACTCCCGCGCACATACCCCATTCATACGCCCATTCTCTCACACTCTCACCTTCATCTAAGTTTAAGTTATTCCACATATATCCACTTTCGCACTCTCAAGCACCTGTACGATCTCTCTCTCTTTCGCCTCATCATTCATACCCCTTACATTCCAAGTCAACTTTTGGTCAGTCCTGGTCCGAGGCTTCTTGTTCGTATTTTTAGTTAGTTGTTTTACGGGGTGGGGCACTAACCCACCACCAACCCTTTTGTCGCCTCTTACGACAAGCAGGGATACTGGGGGAGAATTCTTGAAAATTCCCCTACCCCCAGGGGTTTTATTTCATTAGTGATTTTTGTTTCATGCTTGTACATTTCTTCCTTGATCAAGACAAAGATTCCAAATTTACACTTAAATTAATAAAATATTCAAGGCCTGAGTAAGACTAAGGTAGTAGAGGTAGAAAAATTGTTAACAGCGGAAGGAGATCTAATATGCATTACTGAAACTCATCATATAGTAGGTAACGTAAATTTAAGCAGTAACATAAAGAAACATGAAAAAATGTGTAACAAGGCAGACAAGAAGGGAGGATTATTATTAATGATATACAAAGAAAATAATGTAATAAACCTTATAACTGAAGAAACTCAAAATAAAGATATACTTGTGGCTGGAGGAAAAATACACAAGCTGAAGGTAACAATAATAATAGCCTATTTCTCGATCATACAAAATGAAAAAGGAAAAACTAGAAACCTCAGAATAAAAAGAGAGACATACAAAAGAAAATAGAAGAAACAGAGGAGGAAGCATTAGTGATTTTAGGTGATTTTAATGGACACACAGGAATATCAGGAGAACAGAAATTAGACACAAATGGTAAGATGTTATTAGAATAGATGAACGACTGCAATTCTTAATACTTCTAAACTGTGACGAAAAATGTGCTGGTATGTTTACATGGTCCAGTAGAAATAAGAAAAGTGTTACTGATTATATTATAGTAAACAGAAAGATGTATAGCCATTACATGGACATGACAATGAGAGGGGGCAGTGTTTGGAAGCTCCCTGTACTGTTGTTTGCAGATGATGCTGTGTTGTTGAGTGAAGACGAAGGGGAGCTGCAAGGCTTGGTGGATGAGTTTGGGAGAGTGTGTAAGAAACGGAATCTAAAGGTGAATGTGGGGAAGAGTAAAGTGATGATCTTCGAGAGAAGTGAAGCCAGTGAATGTACAGTGAGATTGGATGGGAAGGATATGGAGGTTGGTTGGTTGGTGAGATTTTCCTCCCGTAGGAGGACCGGGCTCAGGGTGGAGAGCCCGTCAGAGGATGGCAGTAAACAGGGGGGCGTCCTCTGCATGGCAGCAGAGGACACTGGCGTGGGGGGGGGGGCAGGGCGGGGCGAGAGAGCAGAGTGGTCGCGGCGCCAATGGTCGGGCGCCGACGAGCTGCAGTGGTGCCGCCCCGACGATGCCCCCGCTCGCCCAGCTCCCCAGCAGCAGGTGGAGGCCCAGGGGGGAAGGCCCGTCGCAGTGGTGGGAGGGTTAGCCCCGGTCCTGGAAGAGGGAGGGTAAAGTGGTGACCCTCAACCTCATGGTGGCGGACAGGGCTGCTCCGTAAAGCAACAGGCCCATCCCCCCCAGTGGAAACACTGCTGCAGGGAGCTGGTCCCACCGAGAGCGCGGTGGAGGTGTTGTCTCGGTGGGAGATTGTGAGTGAATTTAAGTACTTGGGTGGTGTGATGAGTGAGGATGCAGGTCTGGAGGGTGAAGTGCTCGAAAGGGTGCAGCAGGGAAGGAAGGTTGCTGGTTCGTTGAAAGCAGTGATGAGAAGCGGGGAGGTGAGCGTGGAAGTGAAAAAGTTGTTGCATGGCAGTGTTGTGATACCAACTCTGACATATGGAAGTGGAGCTTGGACCCTGTTGGAAGGACGGAAGTCGGGAGTGAGAGCAGTGGAGGTGGGTTATTTGAGAGGAGCATGTGGAGTCGCATGGAGAGACAGACTAGCAAGTGAGGAAGTGGAGGAGCGTTGTGGTGTGGTTGGGGACGTGATGGGAAGCGTTGGGAGAAACACGTTAAGGTGGTTTGGGCATGTGGAGAGGATGGAGAGTGAAAGACTGACGAGGAGAGTGTATGTGAGTGAGGTGGAGGGGGCGAGAGGGAGGGGGAGGCCGAGGATGAGATGGAGGGATGGAGTGGAGAGGTATATGAGAGAGGGGGGTGTGAGTTGGGAGCGTGGTAGTGAAATGGCAGGGGACAGAGTGACATGGAGGCGATTTGTTTGTGGCCACCCCGTTCGGGATCAAGGCGTCTGGCAATAGATAGATAGATAGACAATTGACGAAAACTAGGAAATTATTGACATCACAGACCATAACCTATTCCAGGCTTGATTTACAATACCTGACGAAAGACGAACTTTTAACAACTGTTGAGAGTGGGAACACATCACATTTTACAAAACAGATAGTGATTCACTAACAACATATGCAAACACCGTAGAACAAAAAATACATGACGAAACTGTCACCGCAACGCCCATCTCAGCAGTTACTTCAGCAAACAAGGGATGAGGCTATGGCACACCTAATGTCTGACTTGGCTCATATCTCTGATTGGGGTAAAAATAATCTTGTTATTTTTAATGCATCAAAAACTCAGTTCTTACACTTATCAACCCGACAAAATCTTCCTCAGGATTACCCACTAATGTTTAATAATGTCCAGCTCAGTCCTGCATCATCCTTGAACATGCTAGGGGTTTCATTCTCTCGGG
Source organism: Birgus latro (assembly GCA_018397915.1). Lineage (NCBI taxonomy): Eukaryota > Metazoa > Arthropoda > Malacostraca > Decapoda > Coenobitidae > Birgus > Birgus latro. The sequence continues at coordinate 12,221 of JAGKTI010020343.1, read as the reverse complement.
ATTTGTCTTGGAAAGAACATATTACATCTCTTGTGAAATCTGCTTCCAAGAGATTAGGTGTGCTGGGCCGACTCCGAACTTTCTTTACCCCTGCACAGAAGTTGACCTTGTACACGGGTTTTATTCGCCCGTGTATGGAGTACAACTCTCATGTGTGGGGAGGCTCCCCACATGCAGTTCTTCTCAATAGGGTGGAGTCAAAGGCTTTTCGTCTCATTAACTCTCCTCCTCTTACTGATTCTCTTCAACCTTTGTCTCTTCGCCGCACTGTTGCTTCTTTATCTCTCTTCTATCGCTACTTCAATGGTCACTGTTCCTCTGAACTGTCTGCTTGTATCCCTCCACCTCTACGACGGGCACGTAGTACCCATCTAGCAACAAACTCTCATCCTTTTTCTGTCCACCTCTCTAATGCAGGAGTTAACCGTTACTCCCAGTCCTTCATTTATGCAACTGGTCAACTCTCGAACTGTCTCCCTCTGTCTGTATTCCCTACTTCCTGTGATCTCCATTCTTTCAAACGCAGTGTGTCCAGGCGGATCTTGAATTTGGCTCTCTTTGTGGTATTGTTTTTACTTTTTCTTGGAAGGAACAGTATGCGGGCCCTGGCCTTTGGTTCCTTCTTCCTTGCATAAAAAAAAAAAATGAATAGCATCATAAAGGAGAGTGCTGACGAAATACTTAAGACAACAATTAAGAGAAAGGTAATAAAAAAAGAGAATAAAATAAAGGAACCAGTGTGGATGAATAATGAAATAAGAAGATAGATAAAGGTAAAGAAGCAGCTAAATAGACAAAGGAGGAATACAAAGGATCAGAAAGAGCGTGAGATACTTTACAATGGATATATTATGTTTGGCGCTTGGCTAGCATCTGCTAAATACCTCAAAATATTCATTCGTTGATTCTGCTTTATATAAGACTTTTTTCTACAATATGTTATGCATTTAATTATTTACTTAATATCATTATTATTATTGTTATTATTATTAATTCTTTAGTCACTCTGAACTTTAAAACTAACCATCGATTAGCAAATGCTCGCTGGGAAAGCCGCGTCGTTACGTTGTAAACAAACGTTTAGCCATCAGGCTGTGGCCGCTGCTGGCGGTGTTCTTGTTATATCGGGTTAATCGTTCGTGGTTTCCCTCCAATCATGGTAAGTCTGGTTGCCAGTAGATATGTCTATCATTAAAGAAACTCGCATATGTAATTTTTAAAGCGTTATTGTTGTTATATCTTATTACCAGCATATATAATTGCCGGTGTTTTCAAATCCTAGTATGCTTTTCATGTTTCCTCATACGATAAATAACAGATAAGGTTATGTTCACAGTGACCATTGAAGTTATGTTTTCTGTATGAAATAGGCACCATTGAAACTTAGTTGTCAAACAAAGTATTCGTAGTGTTTTATGTCGGTACTAATCGTAGGCCTGATTTATTTCCTTGACACTTCGAGCCTTCGGTTTCATCATGCCTCATGCACTGAGATTTACACATAGTATGGTAGCTAGAATGTTTTATGGAATATGCATCGGTAATTTGTCGAAAAGTTGTGATATGCCTAGTTGTTATTTGATATTTAAGTTAGGCTAAACTAGTTTCAGAAATTGCATCTTCTGCAGGTTAATTCGTAGATGCATTGTTGGATTGGAAGTCAGGTATAATTATTCCTCTGTACAAAGGAAAAGGGGAAAAAGCAGTGTGTGGTAATCATAGGGGCATTTGCCTTCTCAGTGTAATAGGAAAAGTATATGGTAGGATACTTATTGACAGAGTTAGGGAAATTACTGAGGAATTAGTTGGAGAAGAACAAGGAGGTTTTAGGAAGGGAAGAAGTTGTGTAGACCAGATATTCATTCTTAGATCCTTAGTGGAAAGGTTTCTAGAGAAGGGCAAGAAGTTGTATGCAGCCTTTATGGATCTGGAGAAAGCATATGACAGGGTGGATAGACAAAGTTTGTGGAAAGTAGTAAGAATATATGGAGTGGATGGGAAGTTGTTGAAGGCTGTGAAGAGTATGTATGAGGGTGCTAAGGCTGCAGTGCGTGTGGATGGCAAACTGAGTCAATCTTTCCATTTGAAGGTTGGATTGAAACAAGGATGTGTCATGTCTCCATGGTTCAATCTGTATATGGATGGGGTTATAAAAGAGATACAAGGTCGGGCAGTGGATGTTGGACTGGCCCTAGTGAGAGAGGGCAGTGTTTGGAAACTCCCTGTACTGTTGCAGGGATACTGTGTTGTTGAGCGAAGATGAATGGGAGCTGCAAGGCTTGGTAGATGAGTTTGGGAGTGTGTGTAACCCTCCAGACTCCATCCTTACTCATCACACTACCCAAGTACTTAAATGCACTCACATTCTCCATATCCTTCCCATCCAGTCTTACTGCACATTCACTGGCTTCACTTCTCTCGAAGACCATCACTTTACTCTTCCCTACATTCACCTTTAGATTCCGTTTTTTACACACTCTCCCAAACTCATCTACCAAGCCTCGCAGCTCCCCTTCATCTTCGCTCAACAACACAATATCATCTGCAAACAACAGTACAGGGAGTTTCCAAACACTGCCCTCTCTCACTAAGGCTGCTCCAACATCCACTGCCCGACCTTGTATCTCTTTTATAACCCCATCCATATACAGATTGAACAACAATGGAGACATGACACATCCTTGTTTCAATCCAACCTTCAAATGGAAAGATTCACTCAGTTTGCCATCCACACGCATTGCAGCCTTAGTACCCTCATACATACTCTTCACTGCCTTCAACAACTTCCCATCCACTCCATATATTCTTAATACCTTCCACAGTCCTTGTCTATCCACCCTGTCATATGCTTTCTCCAGATCCATGAAGGCTGCATACAACTTCTTGCCCTTCTCTAGAAACTTTTCCACTAAGGATCTCAGAATGAATATCTGGTCTACACAACCTCTTCCCTTCCTAAAACCTCCTTGTTCTTCTCCTACTAATTCCTCTGTAATTTCCCTAACTCTGTCAATAAGTATCCTACCATATACTTTTCCTATTACACTGAGAAGGCAAATGCCCCTATGATTACCACACACTGCTTTTTCCCCTTTTCCTTTGTACAGAGGAATAATTATACCTGACTTCCAATCCTCCGGGACTCTACCCTCCTCCCAAGCCAATCTGCACACCTTCCACATCCATTCTGTTGCTATCTCTCCCCCATGCTTCAGCATTTCACCACACACTCCATCAATTCCTGGGGCTTTCCCCATTTTAACTTTCTTCATTTCTTCCACCACTTCCATCCTACTGATTTCTTCCTCTCTTCTCACAACCTTCCTTCTTCCCACCATTCCCCAGCCACTTATACTTGCATTACTTTCATTCTCTATGTTCAACAGTTCATTAAAGTGTTCTCTCCATCTGTTTACTTTTTCTCCCTTCTCCACTAGTAATCTACCATTTTTATCTTTCACACCCCCACTGACTTCGTTGGCACCCTTTCTAGGTCTCTTTACCTCCTTCCAGAACATTTTCTTACATTCCCTCCACTTTGCACTCAGATTCCTTCCAAATTCCTTGGACTAAATGATGAACTTATGAATTTCACTCTACATTAGTTGGGTGTACAGTATTTCTGAAATAATACCATCAGTTCTTCCTGATACCAGTAGTCTTTTATATTTTTCTAGTTTTTGGTGTGGTAAATGAACGTTTCATTAAATTTTGGTAATTCTGTCAAACAAGTGCAGCGATTCCACCAATATTATAACAATCTCATGATCACCAGGTAATTAATTTGGTACATATACAACACATAATCAACTGTTGAATTGTGACTGCAAGAAATGATCAGAAAAGGGCATAGTATGCCTATTTTGGGGTATTAAAGGAAGCAGCCATGTTGCCTGTGGCAGTGTTTACTGTTGATCTCTCTGACTGGCCACGTTGTTTACTAATCATCGTTGTCACTGGATGCGTCAGTGTATCCTATGTCAGAGCTGTCTGTCTGTTAATTGCCAGATGCCTTAATCCCGTAAGGGGTGGCCACAAACAGATCTTCTCCATGTTGCCCTGTCCCCCACCATTTTACTACCCTGCTTCCAGCTCACACCCCACTCTCTTGTATACCTCTCAACTCCATCCCTCCATCTCATCCTTGGCCTCCCCCTCCCTCTCCCCCTCCCCCCTCCACCTCACTCACATACACTGTCCTTGTCAGTCACTTGTTAGAGAGATTTAACAAAGCCTAACCTAACCTCAGTTGCATTTGACATCCAGCTTTCATATTAAAAAATTCATGTTAGGAATGTTAAATATGGACAGCTAGTGGTAGACTTGTGCGAAATATTTACGCATTCTAGATCCTTAGAGATAGCTTTCAGAGGTACCATAAGTTTATAAAAATGCCCAGTAGCTGTGGTAATCCAGGAGTAATAACAAGTATCCTGTGAAAGATTCATTTCAATAGAAAACATGGAATGGCCACATCCATTTGGTAAAGAATTACTGTAAATTTCTTTCCGTATTGTTTGCAGCCACGTTCCTTCTGCTGTATCAGCTGTTTCAAGTGTAATGGTGGATACTTCCAACAAAGATCCCGTTCGCCATTTATTACCGTACTTCACCCTAACCTTACATTTTAACCTAACCTAACCCACCCAAGATTTGAGAAAGTTTTAGCAAGCCCGCCATTAGAAACATCAGGGATGCATTATGAATTGGGTATGGTGATAACAACATGGGGGAAAAAAGTCAGCAGAAATCAATTGTTTACCGCCCTGTTCATAGTTAGAAAACTACATAAATCAAACTGGAGTGATACTAATTTAATTTGTAAGGTCAAGCTTCTGCTTGATGTAAATCATACATGTAACTACTAACTTCACTACAGTAAAACCTCACCATAACGGACTAATTGGGGCCCAAGCCATTCTGAAAAAAGCAAAATTCTGATAAAACGATATCCAGTACCTGGACTTTTTCTGATACAATATATCAGACATTAGTTCAGATCGCACCAACGGTTTTTAAACTGTTTTCACTATTACTGCAGTACTGTACTGCATTATACATTCACTACAATAATCAAATGGTATACAGTAAGAGTCCTCCAATCCGACCACCAATATATAATCCGAATATCCCAATACTCTGAATTTTTCATGGGGAAAATTTTTAAATTTTTGTGTCTAAGGATTTATCTGGGTTAGACTTGCCCTTGGAGTTGGATATACCTGCCTGCGACAATTCAGCTACTTTCTTTGCATTTCTAGTGAGTAAAACAATAACCCATTTAAGTTTTTATTGAATGATAAGTACATATTCCCAATGTTTTCAGAGGTCCCCCCTAATATTCTGAAAAGATCAGTAGTCCAAAAGACATCGGCCCCCTGCCATTCAGATTGCAAGACTTTTACTGTATATACATAATAGCTAATACTGTACTGTACTGTACACTGATAAACATGTCAGTGTATCTTAATGTGGTGAACATAGCTGAAGTGGTCAGGCAGTCCGGACCATTTCTGGCTTCTGAATGTTGGATTGAAACAGGGATGTGTCATGCCTCCATGGTTGTTCTGTCTGTATATGGATGGGGTTATAAAAGAAATACAAGGAAGGGCAGTGGATGTTGGAGCCGCTCTAAAGAGAGAGGGCTGTGTTTGGAAACTTGCTGTACTGTTATTTGTGGATGATACTGTATTGTTAAGTGAAGATGAAAGGGAACTGCAAGGCTTGGTGAATGAGTTTGGGAAAGTGAGTAATAAATGGAATCTAAAGGTGAATGTGGGCAAGAGTAAAGTTATGGTCTTTCGAGAGAAATGAAGTCACTGAATATACAGTGAAGTTGGATGAGGAGAAAATGGAAAATGTGAGTGCATTTAAGGACTTGAGTAGTGTGATGAATAAGGATGGAAGTTTGGAGGATGAAGTGCTTGAAAGGGTAGAACAAGGATGAAAGGTTGCTGGTTCTCTGAAAGCAGTGATAAGAAACAGGGAAGTGAGCATGGAAGTAAAAAAGTCACTGCATGATAGTATTGTGTTACCAGCTCTAACATATGGAAGTGGAGCTTGGACCTTATTGGGAGGACACAAGTCAAGAGTAAGAGCAGTGGAAATGAGTTAAATGACTGGACCATGTGGAGTTATATGGAGAGACAGACTGATAATTGAGGAAGTGAAGGAGTGTTGTGGTGTGGATGTGGATGTGATAGAAAGCATTAGGAGAAATACATTGAGGTGTTTTGGCCATGTGGAGAGAATGGAGAGCGAGAGACTAATGAGGAGAGTGTATGTGAGTGAGGTGGTGGGGGGGAGAGGGAGGGGAAGGCTGAGGAGATGGAGGGATGGAGTGGAAAGGTAGCCTATGTGAGTTTGAGGGAGGGCAGTGAAAGGGTGGGGGACAGGGTGGCATGGAGGCAATTTGTTTATGGCAACACCTTATGGGTTTAAGGTGTCTGACAGTGGGTAGATAGAGATAAATAGGTAAATTTAAATGTAGGTCAATAAACTGATTTCCATCTTTTGTCTCCATCATCCAGTCAATGAGTGTTCCATAATGAGCATCGAGGTTGATACTTATACCTACTATGGTATTAATCGGATAAACTGATTTCCATCTTTTGTCTCCATCATCCAGTCAATGAGTGTTCCATAATGAGCATCGAGGTTGATACTTATACCTACTATGGTATTACTCAGAGGAAATAGCATATAGTATTGATATACATGACCAGTAGTATTGCGCATGTGTTAGTTTTACGTTATTTATTGTATTGTAATAGTGTATCCATAGCAGTACTTAAATCCTGGTATTGTAATGTCATAATATCTGATGCCCTTCTCACTGCTTGGAACCCTCTTCCAGAATATTGCCTGGCTTCAGTTAACTCTGGGATACTGTGACAAGAAAAATTTGTTGAAGGAGCATATTGGTTCATTATGGCTCAGCTCAAGCCTAAAATTTTGGGAGATATAATTATCTGTATTTCACTGGTAGATTTTACCATAGCTGCCCTCTTGACACTTTTTTATGTGCAGGTAAAGGTGAACGGAGATTTGAGTGATGAGTTTTCCATAAATGTTGGTGTGCACCAGGGGCCAGTTTTGAGCCTCCTGTTGTTTATCATGGTACTTGAAGCCCTCTCACGTGACTTCAGAATTGGACCCCCGTGAGAGATGTTGTATAGCTATTGATGGTTTGGTGTTGATTGCACAGAACAAAAGGGAGGCAGAGGAAAGATTTAGAAAGTGGAGAGATGGTATGGGGCTCAGTGGCTAGAGTAAATGCAGGTAAAGCAAAAGTGATGGTATCTAGGACTGGTGGTGGTACTGTCGAAGAAGAGGGAGAGTGGCTATGTGCGATTTGCCACAAAGACGTGGGAAGTAATTCCATCTTGTTCATTGTCTGTGATAAGTGGGTGCATAAGAGATGTGGTATTAGAGGTAGACGGTGAGATAATGCTGATTTCATGTCTGTGGTGTGTTGAGAAGAGCTGATGGAGATTGTCAGGTGTGAAAGGACTGAACTTGCTGTTGAGTCTCTTGAGTGTGTAGAAGCATTTTGTTATTAGTGGCTAGAGTGAGGAGTGGTTGGAAGAAGTTCAGGGAGCTGCTGCCTCTCCTGACATTGAGAGGGCTTTCCCTCTGTGCTAAAGGATGTTTGTATGCAGCATGTGTTAGGAGTGTAATGCTGTATGGTAGAAAGACCAGGACAGTAAAAGATATTTGCAGGCTCAAACATTCAGAAATGACAATGATTAGGTGAGTGTGAGGCCTGGGGGGGCTAGCTTTATGATGGAAGAGTTGAGAGGTAGGATGGGACTAGAGTGTATTGGTGTTGTGATGAGGAAAGGTAGATTGAGATTTTGGGGGCACATGGAGAGGATGGGGGATGATAATTGGGTGCAGAAAGTGAGAAGTGTTGATGTTAAGGGTAGGGTTGTGAGAGGTAGACTGAAAAGGCCTGTGACGAGGTCATTGAGTGTGATCTCAGGAATAAGGGACTGAATAGGGAGGCTGTCAGAAATCGAGCAGCATGGAGAGAAGCCGTTAGATGACCAAGGCCAACGTATGGAAGCCCGCTGGGGCTTTCATAAACTAATCGAAGCGAAAAACGAAACGTATGTACAAAGATAATTTTCTCTATTTCAGATTGTACCTTTCCCTCCTGATATTATTTATTCACAGTATGTCAAGAGGTAACTCATTTTCACCATATTTTCAGACTTTCTCAAAGAACAACAAGATGCTGAGCCACATTGGCTACAGGATGAAGGTGACCATGCAAGACAGTCGTACCTTCATTGGCATATTCAAAGGTAAGGAATACTGTATTTCCATTTTGAATTACTTTGCTACTGGAGATATCAAGCTGTTGTCAACCTTACTGCAGGTAAGGAGCCATTATCTAGAGGAAAGTTACAAACAAGACTACTGTACAGTGTGTTGGTGATGAATGTCGGGATCTTCAGTATCATTCGTAACGAGGTAACCATGAAGTGCAGCCTTAGTGATGCAACCAGGTTAGACATCCCTCATGGATAAATGCTTTGTTATTCACACTATCTTGCAACAGAAATAGGTAGCTAATTAAGAAGAATATAAACTTAAGTTTCCTCAAGGCAGTTGAACTGACACTCTAATAGTTTATAATCCGTGTAATTGTCATATGCTTTTTTAAGCCTTACTTTAGTTTTCACACACACACACACACACTTATTTATATTTACTTTAATGTCCCCTTTGCTAACCATGTAAATGTTTACAGTACATAATCATCCCACTCTCTTTTTCCAATTTGTGGATGGGGTGAAGCAAGGTTCAGAAAGCAAGGAAAGAGAAAACCCAGTAAATGGAGAACTGATGTACAGATACCCAGTGAAGTGTGCCCCACATTTAGTTATACAGTTGTCAGTTGCTGATGAGAAGCCTACATGTGATGGTTCTGGGCACCCTGGGTGGAGCAGCTGAGATGTCCATTCGGGAGCCAAACCGACTCATATTTCCATGTACTTTGCTTTGGGGGAAGGACCTTGGTCCAGCCCTTATGCTGGTTCGCTACACATTGTATATATCATACTGTATATGTAGGATGTCCCCTCAGAAGCAGTTGCTTATGTGTGGTCAGATCTGCTTAGCCAGGCAAACTTGAGTTAAGCAGTAACAACTACCCATTTGTTTTCCACACTGATTTCATGTGTGTATATAGACAAATGACCCTCTAAGACGTTAGGTACCATAACACGGTGGTGGGATGTAGGTGTAGAACCCACAGTTAAGGAGAAAAGAAGGCTTTTCCGGAAATCAAAAATGGGTGGTAAGAGAGAGGTGTACTTGACTTTCAAGTGTAGGGCTAGAAAGAAGGTATACAGGGCAAAATCTGAGTCTCAGAGATTTTTACTGGATAGCCTAAATAAGCATTGAAGGGAAGAATATAGTATTTAAGGTGGAAAATCAGATGAGGAGGGAAAACAGGTATATTGTAGGTGAGAAGTGTGTGAAGAATGATGAAGGAAAGGTAGTGGTGGACAGTGAGGATATTAAGGACATCTGAAGAGAGCATTATAAAGGTTGTAGACTGAGGAGTTTGACTGGAACAGGGAAGGTTTGGAGTCAGTGGATCCAGTGTTTAGCCATTGGCTTTTGATTGATGCTGCTACTGTGAGCAGGGCAATAGTCAGGATGCAGTAGGGGAAGGTGGTAGACGTGTCTGGTTTGACTGCCGAAGTGTTGAAGGCCTCAGGATATATAGGAGTGGGTTTAGTTACTGATATGATAAGTACAATTTTATATGAGTGTGTTGACCCAGATGCCTAGATGAAGTGTGTGATTAGCGAAGTTTACTCTCAGTGAAGTTTGGAAATATGAGCCCTGCCTGACCCGACTCATGCTAGGCTATGTGAAGTAGAGATGAAATTCTTTCTGCATGTGGTCCATCTATCTATCTATTGCCATATGCCTCAATCCCGAACGGGGTGGCCACAGACAAATCGCCTCCATGTCACTCTGTCCCCTGCCATTTCACTACCACGCTCCCAACTCACACACCCCTCTCTCATATACCTCTCCACTCCATCCCTCCATCTCATCCTCGGCCTCCCCTTCCCTCTCGCCCCCTCCACCTCACTCACATACACTCTCCTCGTCAATCTTTCACTCTCCACCCTCTCCACATGCCCAAACCGCCTTAACGTGTTTTTCCTAACGCTTCCCATCACATCCTCAACCACACCACAATGCTCCTTCACTTCCTCATTTGTTAGTCTGTCTCTCCATGTGACTCCACATGCTCCTCTCAAATAACTCATTTCCACTGCTCTCACTCTTGACTTCTGTCCTTCCAACAGGGTCCAAGCTTCACTTCCATACGTCAGAGTTGGTATCACAATACTGTCATGTAACAACTTTTTTACTTCCATGCTCACCTCCCTGTTTCTTATCACTGCTTTCAACGAACCAGCAACCTTCCTTCCCTGCTGCACCCTTTCGAGCACTTCACCCTCCAGACTACCATCCTTACTCATCACACTGCCCAAGTACTTAAATTCACTCACATTCTCCATTTCCTTCCCATCCAATCTCACTGTACACTCACTGGCTTCACTTCTCTCGAAGACCATCACTTTACTCTTCCCCACATTCACCTTTAGATTCCGTTTCTTACACACTCTCCCAAACTCATCTACCAAGCCTTGCAGCTCCCCTTCGTCTTCACTCAACAACACAGTATCATCTGCAAACAGCAGTACAGGGAGTTTCCACACACTGCCCTCTCTCACTAGGGCCATTCCAACATCCACTGCCCAACCTTGTATCTCTTTTATAACCCCATCCATATACAGATTGAACAACCATGGAGACATGACACATCCTTGTTTCAATCCAACCTTCAAATGGAAAGATTCACTCAGTTTGCCATCCACACGCACTGCAGCCTTAGCACCCTCATACATACTCTTCACAGCCTTCAACAACTTCCCATCCACTCCATATATTCTTACTACTTTCCACAAACCTTGTCTATCCACCCTGTCATATGCTTTCTCCAGATCCATAAAGGCTGCATATAACTTCTTGGCCTTCTCTAGAAACTTTTCCACTAAGGATCTAAGAATGAATATCTGGTCTACACAACCTCTTCCCTTCCTAAAACCTCCTTGTTCTTCTCCAACTAATTCCTCAGTAATTTCCCTAACTCTGTCAATAAGAATCCTACTATATATTTTTCCTATTACACTGAGAAGGCAAATGCCCCTATGATTACCACACACTGCTTTTTCCCCTTTTCCTTGTACAGAGGAATAATTATACCTGACTTCCAATCCTCCGGGACTCTACCCTCCTCCCAAGCCAAACTGCACACCTTCCACATCCATTCTATTACTATCTCTCCCCCATGCTTCAGCATTTCACCACACACTCCATCAATTCCTGGGGCTTTCCCCCTTTTAACTTTCTTCATTGCTTCCACCACTTCCATCCTGGTGATTTCTTCCTCTCTTCTCACAACCCTCCTTCTCCCTGCATTTGGTACATTCATTAATTAAATTTTGTTACCAACTAGAAACTCACCCATAAAGGCATAGGAACCCTTTGGAATCTCGAATTTTCAAGGAGAGTGTTTGGCTCTAATCAATGAATGCCTAATTAAGAACAGATTTAATAAGATTTTCCATTGTAACGTGATTTTAGGCATCAGCTCTAGCAATTAAATATCAGAGATTCTGCCTATAATTTTACATCAGAGGGAAATTGTGATAACATGGCACTTGCTCACTTGTCATGTACTCACAAAGTGCACTTAACTGTTGCTTATGTGTAGAAGGGGAATGGTGAGGTCCTGGTAAGAGGAAATTATAGAGGCATAAAACTTTTGGATCAGGTAATCAAGGTAATGGAGAGAGTCCTAGAAATTAGGCTTGGGGAAAGAGTGAATATTGATGATATGCACTTGAGGTTAATGCTGGCAGAGGGAAAATATACAGAATGAAAAGGGAGATGTATTTTGTTTTTGTTGATTGGGAGAAAGCCATTGACAATCCCATGGGAGGTGGTGAAGTGGGCGATGAGAAAGTTTAGGATCAAGGAGTGGCTAGTTAGTGTGGTTATGGGTATGTATGAGGGAGTTCACACCCAGGTGAAAGTGAATGGAGATTCAAATGAGTTTTTGTGAATGTTGGCATTCATCAGTCCTGAGCCCTTTACTGTATTGCATGGTGCATGTAGCTCTC
>JAGKTI010020342.1:0-16395 GCA_018397915.1 Birgus latro | reverse complement strand
TACCTTCTGCCGAAATCCGATGTCCTAGGAAAGTTACTTCTTTACAATCAAATTCACATTTGCTTAAATTTAGCTTTACACCATTACTAGCAAGCAATTCAAAGAGTTGACTCAACCGATCCAGTAAAGTAGGAAAACTTGGGGCCCATAAGATCAAGTCATCTAGATAATTTTTCACCCATCCTTTCTGTAAAAGAGGTGTTAGCAAATTGACCATTTGACGTGAGAAGATGGCTGGCGAACAGTTCAGTCCAAAGGGGAGACGACGAAAACAATAGAGAGCCACTCCATCGCTAAAGGTAGTCAGATCTCGACTCTCCTCATCTAACAAAAACTGAAAATATGCCTCACGCATATCCAAAGTGACGTAATATTGATGTCCAGCGGTTTGGTCTACTAATTCATCTAGTCGCGGAAGTGGATAGACATCAGCTGCAAGATGCTGGTTAACATGACGGCAATCGAGGCACATTCTTTTACTCCCATCGGGTTTATTCACTAAAACAATAGGTGATAACCAGGCTGCTGTGGATCTTTCAATGATCTCTCGATCTTCCATATCCTTCAACATTTCAGTGATAATTTGTTTAGCCTGCACCGGATAGCGATACATTGGGCCTCGACTGGGCTGAGGATTTTCGACTTTAATATGAGCTGGAGGACCTTTGATCAGACCTAATTCTCCTTGATCTAGAATGAATAGAGGGTCATACTTCAAAATGAGTTCAGTAAGTTCTTTACGCTGGCCTTCCGTGAGTTGCCAGTTCTGCACATCAATCAAAGCTTTCAATTTCTGACTACGAGTACCTTTCTGCTAAACGTGATCATTCTCAGGTAAAAGATCATTACGGATTTTAGTGAGGTTAACTTTATCAGGGATTGGGCTAGTCACTCTCTCATACGAACCAATGATAGTTCCTTTACGTAACACTTTCGCCTTTTTAGTGGGGTTAATCAGTGGAACATAAATATTGCTTGACTCGTTTACTTGGACCAAATAAGGGTGACTGTTATGACTCATTCTAGACTGTGGATAGACGATAAGATTGGTTTCTTGTTCCACTTTCACAGATACAGATACAAATTTAGTTTGGTAAGGGTCCAACTGCAATGATGAAAGGAGATTAATCTGTGAGAAGGTTTGCTTCGGCTTAGACATTACAACAGGCTCATCTTTGACTCTCCTCACCTTGTTCTTCTGTCGACGAATATGATTTACTACATAAGGTGCACCACCCCACATCATAACTTTTCACTCCATCCCACATGAGTGTAGCTTGGCTCAGCACATCACATCCCAGGAGAATATCTGTACTAAGATAAGAGTTTGGCACTACCGGGATCCATTGCTTGTGTACTTTCTCATCACCGACCGCTATTTCAGCTCGCAACAACCCTAGAATTCTCAGGGGTGTGCCTGTGATACCTTGTAAACGCGGCGGATTACGTCGTGTGTTCAGCACTCCTCCGATTCGTTTAAATGCAGACTCCTTAATCAAAGTATAACTACTGCCGGTGTCTATGACAGCTTCTAGCATCTTCCCATTTGTAATGATACTGATAGTGGGAGATGTCTGACCGCCGGCTAGTCATAACTGCTGAGCCGGGTTCCCGAGTTACTACCGGAGAGACGCTTTGAGCCGTGGTGTCGGAACCTCGCCCAGGACACCCGCGCTCACCTCGCCGACCTCCAGGTCTGCAACAATCAAAACAGTGTCCAGGAGGGGGTTTACGCCAACAATCTCTGAGATTGTGAGAATAAGCTCGACAATGAGCACAGTACTTATCACTGTATACTTTAGGGTTATTAGGCCGACCTTTGACTGCTTGTGCCAGGCTTGATTTAAGTTCACGGATCTGATGCTTTAGATCTTTTACTACTTCTGCCGGTCCATCTGGATCCGAAAAGTTACTCTGTTTCAATGATGTAGACGTTGATAGCTGATTATCTGACACCCTATCTTTCACACTTCTTTCAGGAGGTAACATATGTACTCGAGAGGCCTGGCTTGCTTCCAACAGTAGGCGTTCATTCTCGACTCTGTCTATGAACTTCTTTAGTGGATATTCATCCTCCAAAAACGCTTCTAACTTACTCCTTGATGTAAGAGGCAATCCATACCACAACTTACGCTTGATTGTTTTGTCTCGGTTAGGGAACCTTTCACCAGGAAATTTATGCTCAACTGCCGCATGCTTACATATATAGCGATGCGTAAAAGAATGAGGTGATTCTACCCAATCGTAGCATGCTGAATCCAATTCCTGCCATGCCCGATCGATAGTTACTTCGATGGCAAATTCCGACCTAAGGATCGCCTTAAATGTCAGCCACGTAGTTACTCGTCTCTTACTCTGGACGTTGTGTATGAACACTGCTAACTCCGTGCTCACTCGACTCTTCGCAATTTCCAAATGCTTTCATCATCTTCGCTACACTGCTCTACCGCTTCAAAAAACATTTCCAGGCGAGCTGCCGCCTCAATACTCTGCAATTGATTCAGTTCTAGTACTGGAACATCACGTGGCTTTAGAGGATTTACGTTATACATCATTGTATGAGTACAACCTGAATTCTGAGGACAGGCTAATTTCGGGAAAGACTGCTGTGTCTCCGACTGATCATACTCCTCGTCCTCCATCTTAACCTCCACATCTTGTCAAGACATGGTGAAACAGAATGATCGCTACTATTAGCTACTTAACCAGAATACACACATCCCAGAGGTTCTAAATAAGATCGAGTGGGCCTCTAGCATGTTATACAATTTAACTATTTACTTCCAATATGCCACTTATATTCATCTCATCCCACCCCTTAAGCCACCAGTGTAGGGGCGCGAAATTTAGCAACCCTTGAATATGAATTATTTAATCACACCGCTTTGCCAACCAGTCTGATGCGAGGATTTTGCATTGCCCATAAAATAAGTAAATCCCACCGATGTGAACACCAGTGTAATAACTGATTTTTGATACTATGGGGAATTTGACTTATACTCGAGTTACGTATTATTAGGGTGATTACAGTTACTGCCAGAACATTAAGAAGGCCTCATTAATAATTAAAATAATTTGGTATCGCTGCCACCACCCAGCAGTTGCCAGGAAAAAAAAAGAATTAATGTTATTTATGATTTAGTCCCGTACGATGGAAGAGGGACAAGGGGCCTCTGGCACTAACAAGGTAACGTGAGCTTTTCATAGGAGAGCGTGGTTCTTTAGATGTAACATGCCTTGCGGGCCACTCAGTCTATACTTATACTACCCCATAGGATCATAACCAAACACATTTTATTATAATTTACTTATCTATATTATTATCCTTAATTACACAAAAATGAAATAGTTTCAAACAAGATTTAATTACTAGATCTTAATGAATCAATAGTCTCTATTATGCCAGAATAATTGAAAGAGAGAATGCAAGATCTATTCCACACAGTTAAAATCATCTGACCCACCTAACGCGATACAGGAAAAATACTCTCATCCCGACTGCAACATAGAAAACTTCTTCAGTAGGGGTAACTCCCATAAACCACTCCACGGTCTCACACGGACTCGTAGTGATACTCAGTGACACGTCTTACACTGTTTACTCCAATTCTAGGGAGATCATCCATATTTTACCTGGGTTACACCACATAACCTATCTAGGAAGAATATACATAAACCAAGATTATTACACTATAGAACTCAGCGCTCACAGCGCTGCACATGGCAGGACAATACACTATTCCGCCTTCTCACACACCTTTAACCAACATATTACATTTGTTTTATAAGTAATTAGCTTACTAAGTGGACCAACCGACTTTGACTATACTGTGCATTGGAAATAGACTATGTGAAAATTAGTGTAAAGGGCTTTCGGGCACTGGTCGATGTGACTCTCATACAATGGCCGGCGCAGACTCCATGACCCAACGCCACTTGCCGGTTCTGGAAACGAGCATCCACTCACAATGGTGTTTTACTGGAGAGTCATAGGGTTTTGATAATATGATCAGATATCTTACTTTAAATATAGTTATATCGACAACTAATTATGATGATGTATAAAGGAGAAATACCATAAATACTCGGACCATACCTGGAAACAAGCATCCACTCACAATGGTGTTTTACTGGAGAGTGACACTCTGTGGGCACGCGAGAGCCCGCGCCCGCCAACATCCACTCCGTTTTCTCTGTCTGGTTCTGACTACAGTTACGTTACAGTCTCCAGGTTATATCAACGCACCAGATTTTGCAATAAAAGCGTATGCCTTACTCTACTTATAAAAATATGACATGATGATTTAAATTTTGTGGCAATAACATAGGTTTAACAATTTAACATACAATGCCTGAAATCATGGTTTGATACAATTTCTCTCTGTTTAGCCCGCGGCGCCACAAAACATGATGCAACAACTGAGGTCTATGCCAAATAAATTAATTTTCGCGGTCATCTATGCCAATAATCAATAATCAGACTTTACTTAAGCTCTCAGACAACGTTATTTAGTAGAACAATATAGCAAACACAAGCCCTAGTATAAAAATCTAAATTCTAGGTGTAAATATGACTCTTCGCCAATATAAGTTCCAAATTAACTTTCTGTATCACTCTATCGAAACCAGATGCTCCCGTCTCCTTGACCAGTTGTTTCTACTAGTAAAATCAAGCCCAAAATATGACTTACAAAGTCCACTTCACACTTTACAACTTCTTAACACGGTCCAGAATACACTTATCACTTACAAAACCTAATGTAAACTACATACATTATATACTTAAACTATACTTATACTAACTTAAATTACTCTTATACTACTTATATTATATGTAAAAAAAAAAAATGGCATTACACTCTTACCTAACCAGATTACAACTCAGTGGAGGCTGTGTAACAAACAGCACTATACTCACGTATCACCGTGATGGGCAGTGCAAACAAAAAAGGACCTTGCGCAAGTGCAATGCGCAATCCAATCCACAGTTCACTACCTTGCACAAGCTCAGAGTGCACAGTCTGACTAACATTTAGCTTGTGCAATGTCGCAAAGCCCAGGTGCAAACCATTTTCATATATTCGTGGGAATTACTGTAAAATATTGAGATATTTACCTAAATTAGCATACTAACTTCCTTTTATTTGCTATTATTATTTTCCAATATCTGTAACTTGCTCAAGTGTGCAATCTAATATTTACCATGAGCAATGTTTCAAATCACTAGGGCAAACCATTTGCATATGTTTGTGGGAATTACTGTAAAATATTGAGATATTTATATAAATTAGCATACTTACTTCTATTTATTATTATTCTATCTATTGCCAGACGCCTTACTCCCGTAAGGGGTGGCCATTGGCCACAACAAAGCGCCTCCATGTCACCCTGTCCCCCACCATTTCACTACCCTGCTCCCAGCTCACACACCTCTCTCTCATATACCTCTCCACTCCATCCCTCCATCTCATCCTTGCCCTCCTCCTCCCTCTCACTCACATACACTCTCCTCGTTACTCTCCATCCTCTCCTTGTGGCCAAAACACTTAATGTGTTTCTCCTACCACTTCCTATCACATCCACATCACAACGATCCTTCGCTTCATCTGTCAGTCTGGCTCGACATGCTCCTTTCAAATAACTAATTTATTTCCACTCTCTCGGTCATTTGAATTTCACACTCTGCATCTGGCTGGCAAGACTGGGCAGTACAGCTGGTACTCCTGGTACTGGGGGCATCCATTACTGACAAATTACTTCACACAAAGTGAATAAGGCGGTAGGACCGGAGCAGTATGCTGTTAACCCATGGAAGTTCATATAGACGAGTGAGCAAAGTGGAGAGGGTCTAGGAAACATAGGTTGTTATGTTGCCAGTTTTACTTTTATCTGCATTTTCTCAAGACGTCTTATTTAATAGTTTAATGTAGATATACAACAGCATCTGCAATTCCTTGCAAAAATCATTAAAACATATTTAAATCAAATATCTGCAGCCTAATAAATTACTAGGCTGTGGATATTTAAATAATATGTTTTAATGATTTTTGTAAGGAATTGCATATGCTACTCTTAATACGGTAAATAATTTATTTTTAATTGATTATTTTTTATTAATAATAATAATTTTAAAAAACATTAGAATACATAATCCAGCCCTCGCGACCCGCCTGATCCTCCTGCATCCCTTGTCCAGCCATGCGGGCAGCTCCCGAGACCACGTGTCCTGTGGAGCAGGTGCGCAAGCTCAAATTCATTTATGCAAGCATAACTAAATTTGCACTTGCGCACCTGCCTTTTCATGTGCAAAAGCGCAATATTGCGCATGGCATGGTCTTGTGCGGTGCGCAATGCGCAAATGATATTCACCGAAGCGCAAGGGTGCGCAAGTACTTGCACACCTTCCCAGCACTGCGGATCACAGATACCAGAGTGGCTTGGAGACAGGGTTAAATCCAAGTATAAATCAACACAAGTGTAGGTGAGAGAAGTGAATAAATTACACAAGTGTAGATGGAGTAGTGAGTAAACAATTATGTGCAAAACAACGTCTTTTGTAATCAATGGCACGTATTGAGCAATGAGAAAGAAACTATGAGGGAAAGTGTAACAAAATGTGACAAACAATGTACGTGACTGTAACAAAGATATGAATGTGTCTCTTGAAAGTGACTTTAAAAGTGACGCTCCTTGCTAAGTCGGGAGCTTATATTAAGTCTGTTTCTCCCCCTCTTTTGGACATTTAGCCATTAGGCTGTCTTGAATACAATCTCCAGCCACTCTTCAATAATAGACCCACACGTGACCTAAAGGAGCCTTACTCAGCTCACCCATGGCCAGTAACGAGCCATCAAGAAAGTCAGAGAAAGATTTGGCATATTTTGATTCATAGTTACCCTGGAAATACGCTCCACCCCTCTTAGGATACGCTTACTTTCTCACGGGCAGGAGTAGTTAATCTGGGAAATACGATCTTTATTTTAATCTCCTCGTATCTATTTCCACTGAACCTCTGACCACTGAGCAAACACAGTCGGGTAGGAGGACTTGACCCTTTTTTCCGACCCTCCAGGTCAGAAAACGATAGCTAAAGATTAACTGATTTCTTAGTGGCTCGTTTTATCTGTACACTTATCATCTCCCTCTCCTATTCCTATCTCGCAACTGGGGTAACTACGCCAGTAACATCTCCCTTCCTGAGAGAAGAAATTTTCCAAGGGAAATTTCTGGACACTGTACAAATTAAGTTCTTGACAGGTAATCTGCTAGAACATTTTCGACCCCACTAACATGTCTTACATCAAGGGAGTATTCTTGCAAAAATAGGACCCAGCTGGTCAATCTAAGATTCTTGTCCTTAACCCGCCGAGTCCCGACCGGTTTTTTTACCCAGCCTACCCCCAGATCCCAACCGATTTTCAACTTTTTGTTTTTTGGCTCAGACCTTCGCTTTTGGTGAGAAACATCCGATAATTCATAGTGAAATCGCGATCCTGAGGAAAAAAATGATACAGGTGTCATTCAACATTACGTTTTCCTTCTTTTTCAGGGTACCTGGCTAAGAAAACGAACTATGGAAGGGTTGACTAGTTAAAGCCACTTTAAATTACGTATTTATTTCATTTATTTGGTACGAATTTATGTGTAGTAAAAGTCTGTAATGGTTTTCACACAATAATATAGGCGTTTATAAGCACTGTTCACTTACCCAAAACCCCAGTATATGGCACCTTCCTTTATAACATTACCACCTCATCACTTCTGTTTGTTTCTACCTCTAGCTTCTTTTTTTTCTATGTCCTCCACCTCAGGAATCACTTTCACTGTGAATTTCGTCATTAGAGAGACCGTGGGGCAACATACCTTTACTGGCTAGGTTGCTGCTAACAGGTGAATTGCCCAGTGTGGGGGAGGGGGGAAAGGGGGGTTAGAAGGGTCCAAGCAGTATCCCCGCTTGACAGCAGGTTGAGGAAGGTCTCCCACATATGCCTACCAAAAATCACCCGCGAATGTTGAAAAATGTGCACACAATGGGCCTTGCAATTGCGTAACGTACGATGTACGTCGTTGGGTCTGTCCACGGAAAAAAGTAGTGATGTACACTGTACGTCGATGGGACTCGGCGGGTTAAATCAGGACAAAAATTTCAGAGGGTGGTGATCAGTGTACACAACAACATCACCTGACCCTGGACCAACATATACAGAAAAGTGTTGGAGGGCAAGTATGACTGCATGGAGTTCTTTCTCAATAGTTGAATAATTTCTCTTGGCCTTATTGAACTTTTTCCTGAAATAGCACACAGGCATCTCAAAGCCCTGATCATTATCCTGAAGCAAATCTGCACCAGCCCCTAGACCACTAGCATTAACAGCTAATTTAAAAGGTTTGTCAAAATTGGGAGCTTGAAGCACTGGGTGACTTGATAGGATGGCTTTAACTTTTGAACAGGCATCCTCACATTCTGGCTTCCATTCATAAGTTCAGGATAAAGCGTCTGTAGTACCTTACCATACCCAAGAATCGTTGCAACCTCTCTTGTTTATGGGTTGGGGAGAATTAACTGTGGCCTGAACTTTTACATCAGGTGGACTCACTTGGCCTAAGCCAGCCACATAACATAGGTACTGCACTCAAGCCCTTACAAATTCACATTTAGTTAAATTAAGCAGTAAATTAGCAGAGGACAGTCTCTGCAACACATCTAGTTGGCTCAAGTGTTGTTTCCAAGTATTGCTAAAGATTACATCATCAGTGTAGGTTACACAGCAATCCAAACCCTGGGTGAGATCATTCATCAGCCTTTGGAAGGTGGCAGTGTAATGCCATAATTTTAAGGGTAATTTAAGTATAATTTAAGTTAGTATAAGTGTAATATAAATTAATGTAAGTGTAATATAAGTTAGTATAAGCGTAATATAAGTTAGTATAAGTGTAGTATAAGTTGGTATAAGTATAGTATAAGTGTAGCCTTGAACCCCTGATTATGATTCATCTGCAAAATGTAGGGGGTGATCATCAAATTCCATATTCAGGTTTGTTCCCTGTTAATATTCATAGTATAAGTGATACTCTATTAATGTATAGAGCGATTATGTAAGTGAGTGTCGTGGTGCTTGGGGCAGTCAGTTCTCACGGTAGAGATAGAGACGTAAATTTTATCAGGAGATTAATACAGTAATTGCGAAAATCTATCTTCATTCTTTAAATTAGAAAGTTGGAAGTCAGGCCTGGTGATATCATCTTTTTGTACTACCCAGTAGTGGATTAAAGCTTAGTTAAATCCTAATTGCTGATGATAGAAATTTCCAACTGCAAAATTTGCGTTACACTTCCGTTTAGTTACGTAGACCAACGCATGGATGTAATTAGTTTCAAACGCTTGTTTGTTTAGGCTTCGGTGTAATTGTTAATCCCATATGCTTATTACAAAATTTTAAACATCGTAAATCAACCCATCCGTGTGGGTCGAGTGTGAACACATTTTTCATATTCCTTGTTATTAGGTGTAAACTGAAATGCTGCAAAGAAATCAGTCGAAGTCGTAGTCAATTCCTAATGTTAGAACATACCAAGCTTATATAAACCATACGAGTGCCTGGGAACGGCATAATGCCGTCTCATCTCACTGATACAGGTTAGTAACTCTAAAATCCATATATTCCCCCCTTCCTTCTGAACTTGTGTGAAGTAAAATTCTCATATACATCAGGAATAGTAATATTTCCCCCATGCTTCTTTTTAACTGACTAGATAACGCCGTCTCATCTCACTGATACAGGTTGTGGATGATCATGTGTTCGTCATTTGAAAATAACTGAGTGGTGGAAGCCGACTGGCTTGAAACCCCCTCGCCTAATGCCCGTTACACTGAAATCCCCCCCCCCATTTTTTCTGTTACACGTAATCCAATGTGGAATTGACTGATCAATTAGAATAATCTATCCTTTCGATGTGAAGTGTTTAGTTTGATAGAGTTTTGGTATTCACATGTAATTGTTTCCCCTAAAAGCACCGATTATTCATCAACTTTAAAATATTGAGCCAGTAGTATCTTTCTTTGAATGGGGTATCAATTTATGAATAGCCTTTGAGTTAGTGTTTATGTTCCAGACTTGGTGGAGTATTGTGTGGAGGTGGTGTCTCAGGGAGTTAGCTTCACGAGTCCGTTAGAGACCGTGAGAGTGCTAGATACACATGAGATAGAATTATTTTGAATATTACGTTAAGAGGTGAAGTTTATATATTAGTGTATGTAAACATAAAATGGGGCATATAACCAACTGTGAAGAATACTGTTACGAAGGGGGATTTGCCAGTTAGGAAGTCGAGAAGCATCTCACTGATTCTAGGCTGGTGTCAGTACGAGTCACAGTTGCCAGTTTGCATGCTGTTTCGAACGTAGTAAGTTATGCATTAATTTTTATGCTCTTTTTCTCTATAATCTTTTATTTATGTGATTGTTTGTTAGATTATGTAATTTAATTTATGTTTAGTAATTGAGTTAGAGTGTTATGAATGTAAGAAGACTCAGGCATGCTTGATGTCTCTTAATTGGTAACTGTGTTGCTAGAGGAGGGGTAGGGCCAGTACCTACCAGAACTTTGGAGAAATAGTTGATTCTCAAACAATGCAAGGTTACATAAGGATGGGGAATGAGAGTGGAGGGAGTTTTTGAAGGTTTGTTTTAGTTGGGACTCAGTCAGTTTGAGTGAAGTTTAGCCGGTGCAGTATCAGTGAAGTTTGTATATTTTCGGGACTTGTATAGTAGTGAAGTGTTGCTGAAGTTTGTGTATTTTTGGAACTTGTGAAAAGTGAAGTGTAAAAACAGTGAAGTGTTGACAAGCATTAACTGTGCAGTGTTGTCAAGTATTAAGTGAGATTGCAGTTGGTACAGTTTGTATACGTCCAGTGCTTGTGAGAACAGTCAAGTGAAGTTAGCAAGCATAAAGTGGAATTGTTTGGGAAAATAAAGACAGTCAACTTTAAGCAGCCAATGTTTATCTTCGCCTCAGCTGATCTTGTGTGCTGTACACCTAAAGGCTGACCACAGGAAGAACAAATCACTGGGCAAAGTCCTTCCTATACTGCACTACTGCTGTTGGAGCCTGTGGCAGTGTGGGGACTGGGACGTAACACTGGTGTCAGGAGTGTAGATAATTTAGGTGCTGCAGTGAGTCTAATCTTCGATATGGAGCAAGAAGGTGTGAAGACAAGGTCTCGAGCTGGGCAGGAGGAGGAAATTTCCCTGGCGACAGTTGTGAAGTAATACAAGCACAGAGTGAAATAAGAGAAGCCCAAAATGAAGGACAGAAAAAACTCCAAGAACAACTAGAGGCACAACGTGGAGAGCAGAAAGAAGAACAGAAAGAGCTCAGGAAGGAAATGAGAGAACAACTGCAAGCACAGAGTGAACAACTACAGGCGCAACTTGAAGAACAAAAGGAATGATATGAACAACTTCAGGAGGCATTACATGAGCAACAGAGGGAAGTACAACTGAGGGTTCAAGGACAGCTAGATGCATTCATGGGAGAAATGAAGGAAGAACAGGAACAACTGAAAGAGGAGATATACGCTGAGCTACTGCAGCAGAAGTATGAGGTAAGCAATAATGTGATGGAGTGTAAACAGCATGTAGATGACCAGTTGAAGACAATTAGTGAGGAAATAGTGACAGAGTGAAAACAGCATGTGAAAAGCCTGCAGGAGGTTAGTGAGAAAATAGTGATGGAGTGCAGACAGCATGTAGATAGTCAGTTGAAGCATGTAGTTGACCATGTAAAGCTAATCAGTGAGAAAATGGAGGCTGTAGAGAAATATTGCACTGCTGAGCTTCAGGTTAGTGTACAGGGAGCATATATGAAAGGAATGAGCAGTGTATGGTGAACAGATCCCAGGCATCTAAAGGTAGTACTACAGGGTTGAATAATCAGAATGTATAGAATGTAGAAGTTTTAAGTTCTGGCCTTAATTATGATGCCCCAGTTTTTAGACTCCAAACCAATGAAGTGTGTGGCTATAATGGGGTCCAATTAAAAAGAAACCTCAGGAATTTGGTGGCAGAGTATCTTGGGAAGCTTACCGTGCACAGTTCGAGTTGCTTGCAGATTAGAATGGCTGGGATGATAGGCAGAAGGCAGTGCAGCTTGTTACTAGCCTTAAGGGTGCCACAATGGAAATTCTGGGCCAGATGTCAGTGGTGGAAAGGAACAGTTATCAGTCCCTAGTAGAAGTGCTGGAACCATGTACCAGACTGAGGTTTACAGAGCAAGATTCCGGAGCCATGTACGGGCTCGGGGAGAACCCCTACAGCAGCTTACTCATGACCTGGAGAGTATGGCATATAAGGCATACCCTGGAGCAGCACCTAACCTATTGGGTATTCTACTGAGGGACCAGTTCATCGATGCTCTTGACAGTGCAGGTGAAGCAGGCACAACCCAGAAGCATGCAAGACGCACTTGCAGGGGCTCTAGAGTTTGAGTCCAATGTCAGGTCAAGTACGTCGACTTTTCAGACCAGTCGTAGTGCAGGATTCAAGGCAAGAAAGGGGCAGGTATGTGATGTGGAAAAATTTGAGGGAAGTTGCGTGTGCTGTGGGAAGCCATGACACAGAAGAGAGGACTGCTACAAGTGGAAGAGGGAACAGGAGAAGACCAGTGGAGGTTGCTGGTTCTGCAGGAAGCCGGGGCACAAGAAGGAGGATTGTCACAAATGGAAGAAGGAGCAAGAACAGAGTAGTGCAAGGAAGTCTTCAGTTGTAGCAAGAGCACGTTGGACATGTAGTGAGGTGGGACACTTCAGTTCTGAGTGTCCGAAGAAGAAAAAGGAAGATCATAGCAAGAAATGCTGCCGTACTACAGTGACAGGGCCAATGTCAGATGAAGCAGACCTGAAGAGGATGCAGATTTACAGCCAGTGCTAGAGTGGCTGGAGCGGAGTACAGTGCGACCATCTTGGGAAGAAGTTTCCAGGTTGAGTCCTGCAACCAAGAGTTACTGGAGTCAGTGAGACCTTCTTCGTTTGAATAATGGACTACTGGAGTGTCAGTGGGAGACACCCGATGGCCTCAGCAAGTACTGGCAGCTGGTGGTTCCGAAGAAGATGAGGTCAGAGATCTTGGATGAGTCCCATAACCAGATCACCAGTGGGCACCTGGGAGTGAAGAAAACTCTAAACCAGCTGCGACAGAGGTTCTGCTGGATTGGCATGTGTCAGGATGTTGAAGAGTGGTGTCGGGCCTGCGATGTGTGCTGTGCCAAGAAGGGACCCAAGAAACGTGGTTGTGGCCCTCTTCAGCTGTACCAAGTGGGTGCACCAATGGAAAGAGTTGCAGTGGACATTGCTGGACCTTTGCCACTCACGGAAAGAGGAAACCAGTATATATGTGCCGCGATGGTCTACTTCACAAAGTGGCCAGAAGCCTATGCCATCCCCGATCAAGAGGCTGCAACTGTTGCTCAGGTGTTGGTTGACCAGTTCTTCTGTCGTTTTGGGATGCCACAAGAGCTACATTCAGACCAGGATAGAAACTTTGAGTCTGCTGTGTTCCGTGAGTGCTGCCAGTTATTGGGGATCAGGATGACCCCACTAAGACCACAGTCAGATGGGATGGTGGAGACATTCAACTGGACCCCAGGACAAGAACTGGCCAAGTACTGCATAGACAGACAAACAGAATGGGACCAAAAATTACCTGCACTGTTGATGGCATATCGATCTGCATCCCACGAGTCTACCGGCTACACCCCTGCAAAACTGATGTTGGGCCACAAGTTACGCTTACCCGTTGACTTGTTAATGGGACGACCGCCTGGTGAAGAGCTGCCTGCAGACACCACCAGCTATGTGAAGCACCTTCAAGAAAGGCTGGCTGAAGTACATCATCAAGTGCGAGGAGCCCTCAAGTTTTCAGGAGAGGTGGTGAAGTGCAAGTATGATACCACGGCGAGAGAGGTGAGCTTCAAGGATGGCGATCAAGTGTGGTTATACAATCCTCAGCGAAAGAAGGGACAGTCACTGAAGCTGCAGAGCCCATGGGATGGGCCTTACACTGTGTTGGATCACCTGTCAGACGTAACATATCGGATTCGGGGAGGCAGGAAGTCTCGCCCAAAGGTGGTACACGTGAATCGTCTGTGGCAGTACCATGGGCCAGGACAGTACAGCTGGGACGTCTCCGAGGGATCATGCTCTCCCGCAGCCGAGGAAGTTGAGGAGGACCATGGAGCTGAAGTGCAAGAGGATAGTGACAGTTTCCCGAGGGAAGAAGTGAATCAGGAAGAGGACCAAGACCCTCCAGGAGAAGTGGACTGTGGAGGAACAAGGACGTCGTCGGAAGCGGCACAGAAGAAGACCTGATAAGTTAAAGGATTGTTTTGTGTATAGTTGGTTTCATTAGGATAAATTATGTTTGTATATACTGTGCAGTTTTGTCGAGACGACAAAGAACTAGGGAGGGGGTAGTGTTACGAAGGGGGATTTGCCAGTTAGGAGTCGAGAAGCATCTCACTGATTCTAGGCTGGTATCAGTACGAGTCACAGTTGCCAGTTTGCATGCTGTTTCGAATGTAGTTGTTTTGTAAGTTATGTATTAATTTTTATGCTCTTTTTCTTTATAATGTTTTATTTACGTGATTGTTTGTTAAACTATGTAATTTAATTTATGTTTAGTAAATGAGTTAGAGTGTTATGAATGTAAGAAGACGGGCATGTTTGATGTCTCTTAACTGGTAACTGTGTTGCTAGGGGCGGGATAGGGCCAGTACTTACCAGAACTTTGGAGAAATAGCTGATTCTCGAACAATGCAAGGTTATATAAGGATGGGGAACGCGAGTGGAGGGAGTTTTTGAAGGTTTGTTTTAGTTGGGCCTCAGTCAATATGAGTGAAGTTTAGCCGGTGCAGTATCAGTGAAGTTTGTATATTTGCGGGACTTGTATAGCAGTGAAGTATTACTGAAGTTTGTATATTTTCGGAACTTGTGAAAACAGTGAAGTGTTGACAAGCATTAACTGTGCAGTGTTGTCAAGTATTAAGTGAAATTGCAGTTGGTACAGTTTGTATACATCCAGTGCTTGTGAGAACAGTCAAGTGAAGTTAGCAAGCATAAAGTGGAATTGTCTGGGAAAATAAAGACAGTCAACTTTAAGCAGCCAGTGTTTATCTTCACCTCAGCTGATCTTGTGTGCTGTACACCTAAAGGTTGACCATAGGAAGAACAACTCACTGGGCAAAGTCCTTCCTATACTGCACTACTGCTGTTGGAGCCTGTGGCAGTGTGAGAACTGGGATATAACAATACTATACATCTTAGTGTGATAATATTCTGAGTATTCAATCAGCTGCTGTGATCACACCCTTGAAATATTTGATCCTTGTTATATTTAGTCTGCCCTGTGGTAATTTCAGTGTGAAAGAGAATTATCCTTCAGTTTCCAGTAATTCAGAGTCGGTAAAGTAACCTATGTTTAATTTGATCTAATATCTTTTTTCTTACATTTGTATTTTTAGAATTAGTAAATATTAGGCTAAGTTTAAGTTGAGTTTGAGACTTATTATCCTCTCGGGAGTTTTCATCTTGAGGTTGGGTGGCCCGCAAGGTGTACTACTATCTTACTACTCACGTGCTCTAAACAGCACACGCTACTAGTTACTTATTCGCAAGGCCTCACAAGTCTTCATCTTTCTTTCTTGGTGGAATGATTTTCCCAGCATACGCTGAGTGGTGGCAGCCTACTCTTTGAAACTCTGATTCCTACGGTGAGTCATAAAAAAAATCTTGCAGGACACTGGTGATAGTGGTCAACATCAGTATTTTCTCATTAATTAACACAGAGGTAAAAAAAAAAAAACTGCATGACACTGGTGACTGGAGCGGGCTAGACTGGCTGATTTTCCCGTCGTTTCATAAGAGGTAAAAATTTGACCTCTATGGCAGGAGCATTCTTCATACCATAGGGCATGACTTTACATTTATAAGTACTGCCACCAACCACAAAACAGGAAATTTCTCGGGCCCTTTCTGTAAGAGGGACTTGCCAATATCCCTTCATCAAATCCAACTTTGTTATGTACTTAGCACTGCCAATAGCATCTACACAATCGTTTACTGTAGGAAGTGGGTAGGTATCAGTTTTGGTAAGAGAGTTAACTTTACGGTAATCAATGCAAAGACGATGGGACCCATCGGGTTTAGGAACCACTATGACCATGGAGCACCACTCACTTTGACAGGGCCCGATTAACCCTTGCTGCAACAGGTAGTTCAGTTCCTCCTGGATGATGGTCTGCTTCAAAGGACTAACCCGGTAGGGTGACTGCTTCACAGGACCAGCATCTCCAACAACCACATATGCTGTGCCACCCGTCCATCCTGGGGTGACCTGGAAGA